>QZGG01002014.1:0-47204 GCA_006409495.1 Sedum album | reverse complement strand
TACCGGACCATTCACAATCACAAAAATCTTTCCACATGGAGCCGTAGAACTCGAAGATGAGAAGGATCATCACCGCTTCAAGGTGAACGGTCAGCGAATTAAGCAGTATCTTTCGGGGCCTATTCCACCAGCACAAGAGTTCGACCTTTCAACACCAGGGGAGTTAGGAGAACCCGTCCATGAACCATCAGACACGCGCACCACAAACTGCGCGCTCAAAGAGACGCGTCACAGAACCCGCGCGTCAACTCAATCGGACATTGACGAAATACCACGGCATTGACCAAACAAGGTATTGTCGAGCCAGCGACGTTAAACCACGGCACTTCCGGGAGGTAACCCGTGCATTACTATTACCTGCTTTTCTACTTGTTCATAACGTGAGGACACGTTTTTGTTTAAGTGTGGGGGGTAGTAGTACATCTACCTTAGGAGTAGTTCAGGATTAAATTTTTCGTTTTTTGTTTTTAATTTAGTCTAGACAAACCGAATATGAACACATCTCAAGAGGTAATTGCGCGCGAGAAACACAGGCTTGCGCGACCTGTGTGCGCACTTGCGCACCTGTGCTAATTTGTGCTTATATGACGTATTCTGATTTTGTGTTAATTTTATCGAATTTTGTGTCTCTTGAGTGGAATAAAGAGGGATGTGGAGCTAAAAGAAACGTCCTAGAGAAGCAGTCGACCGAACGAAGCTTGAGGATCGGTTGTATGGTTATGAGTATTGGTGGAGGTTGGTACTCCGCGGTTAAAGGATAAAGAGCAAGCTCAGTCACACAGATGCCAAAGGCGAAACCCTAACGGCGTGACGAGACGAGAAAACAGACCGTCTTCGCTGAAGTTAGTTGCTCAGGAAAGGGCGTGCGGTTGCAAATGCGTGGCCTGACTTGCGCGCGACTGGTCAGAAGCGAGAGCAGGGCGTGGTTCCATAGCTGCTATCCAAAGGCCATGATTGGAAACCGTTCTAGGGAAGAACAATAGACCCGGACCAGAGAGAGAAAAGTATTCAATTCAAAATTAAAGCTCAAAAGGCTGAAACAATGAAAAGAAGAAATCGTGCAAACAAAGTATGTAACAATCTATCCGAGAACAAACAGTGAAGCGTCAAAGACGTGAAGCTCAGAAACCTTAAGACGCAGATCAATCACGTATCAAAGAAAGCGAATAGGAATAACCATGCAATCGCAAATTAAGCAGAATTCGGTGACCGGTGCTTGAAAAGGACTATCTCCCAATCATCCGAATTGATATACATTCCATAAGAGAGGTAACACAAGGTTGGAATTAATGAATTAAATCAGTTTTTTATTGTATAATCACAGTTGCGCAGGTTGTGAGAGTGGCACAGACGTGTGGCGCAGTAAGTCCAAACATTCACGCCGTGCATTACACAAGAGGTAAGGAAGCCAGCTTGTTCAGGGACGAACAAGAGTAAGTGTGGGGGATTTGATAGAGTGCTTTTGTACGCTACTTTAAGTTCGTTACACTGCTTATATTCTAACATATATTAGTATAAGATTACGCTTTTGGTGTAGTTTTGTATTACGGGCTGATTAGAAGAGTTAGAATAAAAACGCAACAAGAAGGCTGAATTTCGAAACCAAAGACAACAACTTGACAACAAAGAACAAAAGACCACTGGCGCGCGAGCACCATGGCGCGCGAGTGAGGGTCGCGCTGAAGACAGCAAAATGGTGACATCAGCAGACAGCGAAATACCCGGAGCGATGACGTCATCACGCACAAAGAATATTTCTAAGTTCGTTTTTTGGAGATTAAATATTTCCTAAGCTGATTTTTAGAGATAAAGAAGATTTCCTACAGCTATTCTTGCCTAAATATTCGAGGAAACCCTAGGAGGCAAGACTATAAATATAAAGCTTCATGTAAATCACAGTAAGCGTACTTAGAGAGAGCTGGACACAGCGCAGAAGGAAGAAAGCAGAATTCCGGCCAGATTGTGCGCGCGAGCTGTCACGCGAGCCTGCCGACGCACCACATCAGATCTGTTTTGTTATTTTAGTTGTCATATAATTATTCTTGAGATGTATTCATTCAGTATGTCTAGCTAACTTACTGAATTCGGTTTGGATTTAAATCTATGAATAATATGTTTTGAGGTCTTGTTCTTAAATTGCATGATAAAGTTTAGTATTATTATTCCGAACTCAATTGCATGATAATTAGGTCAGACAATTAAGCGAAGCCTTGCACCGCAGACTTAGTTGTAGAATCTATTACCTATAGTTAAACTATCAGATTTACGTGACTGTGAATGATAGGAGTAACACTAGAATAGGCAGTAGCTACCTTGACCGGATTCGTTATTGATTAGACTAGATTGAGTAATAATATCATACGGACCTTGACCGGAATGTATGTGTAGGTTATTAAGCTGCGACATGACCTTAACTTAAGTGAACACTACATCGTGTATCTTTAGTGACCGAGGATAAACATAGAAATTCATAGTGAGGAATCTGAACCGAGCTCATCTCTTGCATATTTATTTACATCTTTTATACTTGTTGTCTGTCTGTGCGCCAGTTACACTTGCGCTGCAGTTTCCTTTTCTTTTTCTTGCTTTTACTCACAACCCCAATCTTACTTTGTAATTGAAAGGAGATTTCTTACCGTTCTCTGTGGATTCGACCCCAGCTTACCAAGACTATACTAGTAGGAGAGCTGGAACAAATTTGCAGCACTCAACGACGTGCTCGTCAGGTCACGTTGGTGACATAGGGGGATAAACCACGTAGGCTATGAGCACTAAAATGTTTCATCGTCATAGCCCAACAATAACTGTTGGCTATGGAATACATTTGATTTTGTTTGGATACTAAGGAGCGCTGTTAGATTATTAGGAAAGTTGTTTTTCAGGTTGAAGATAATAGAGACGACTGAAGAGATGAGATATGAGATTTGGTGGGTTTTGAAGTATGCCCAGATCTTTTGAAAAATCAGATTTGATGGTGAGGTGGCGGCGCAATGGTAGGGGCACCACCACCTCAAATGCGGAAGCTAAAAAATCAGTCAGATCTTATTGGATCTTGGCTCTGATACCATGTTAGGATTTAGAAATATGAAATTGACAAGAAAAAAGGAGAATGAGTAAAATATTATATTGATCTCAATTAGAAATAACATATATAAATTTATGTAGAAATAGCTAAATATAGAATGAGATAAAAGTATATTTGTTGAAAATGAGAAAATAAATGTGATGATAGTAACGTGATGCTCTGTATCTTAACAGCTCGTTGCTCATGATCGCTTTTCTAGTTGCCCAACTGGTACGAACTGACTCATTTTAGCCAAGATATATAGCCTTGCTTACAGATTGCTACACTCATAGTGAACTAGGGCTTTGCTCGAGCTAAAAGTATTGGTTGGGGCTGGGCTCCTGTTATCTGGATTTACAGTATCATAACTTACATCCCACTTGACATCCTCAAGTTCTTCATCCGCTATGCCTTGAGCGGCAAAGTTTGGGACAACGTTGTTCAGAATAAGGTCCATAACTAGACCCTTCTTCTTCTTTTGCAATTTGCATTATGAACTTGGGTAAATAACTATAGAATGAATTTTGTTTCAGACTACATTTATAACAAAGAAGACTATGGAAGAGAAGAGAGGAAGGAACAATAGGCAACTGCTCAACGAACACTTCATGATCTCCAGCCACCAAAGCCAAATAGTATGTTCGAAGGCAATAACAACTACCGTGAACTGAATGAGATAGCTGAGCAGGCTAAAAGACGTGCTGAAGTTGCGAGACTAAGAGAGCTTCACACACTTAAATGACATGTTGAGTCTGTTGTAAAGCTCAAGGGACTTGACATATAGACTATGTAACAACACTGCACAGTTTAAGTAGTGTGATCTGCCATGTGAAAGTCAAGTCAGTAGTAGACCTTGTTGCAATTTTAAAAGAAGCAGCTTGCGGCCTGTTTCACAATTATAAAACTTTATTTGCTTCTTCATACATTTCATTCATACACAGCTTTGTAGGCTGGAATGAAATTTCACATATGCTTTACATGAATATTGATAACTAGAAAATTCCTCAACAAGATTTTTCAGGTGCGTAAATGAAACCTTGTTGCACAACATCTCAACCATAGTTACCCAGTACGGGGAACAGTGGGCCATTTTCCGTTTCAGAACGGCGATCCGAAACGCAAAGCAAATGCGTTCCAGATCATTGATTCAATCGTTTCGAGGGTTTCATAAAGGGAAAAGAGAGTTTTAGTTATGAAACGACAAAGAAGTGATGAAGCGGCTGTGGGTGAAGGAGTTGCGGCTGTTAGGGTGTTGGGGAGGGTAAATGGAAAGACCATGAACAGTAATTTAAGATAAAACAATGCATTTTACATGAATCTTAAATGTTAGTATAATAAGTTTGACTAGTCAATTACGGAATATAATTAATTATTTAAATATAAGTATTTTTATTATTTCAAAGTTATCAGTTTACAGCACATTTAAATATTATTTTATATTAAAATAAAAATAAAAATAGGGTATTCATCGTACCTATTACGTAATAGGTACCGTACCCTGTTTTTATTTTTCGTTCCGCGTACCGGAACGATTTGCGTACCAGGTAACTATGATCTCAACTCTATTGAATGCTGGCTCCATATGAAGTATAGAAACTCACCACCGACCGCATAAATGGTTCAAGACATCTTCATTCTCTAAGAACTAAGCCGTTGCACAAGATGACATGGAACTCATATGCCCAACGGTATCAAAACATTAGTCTCAAGTTATAACAATATAGCTGAAACATGTTGACTGATAGGAACAATGAAGCATCCCCATAGCTGAAACAGTAGAGTGGCTGGTCAGCCATCAGCTAATTCCGAAGACATAACTTCAACAAATTCAAAACAACATACAACTGTTAGTACACGATTTGGACAGATGAGTTCAACTCACATCGACCCTTAGCGCATATGATAACAGCAGAAGCTAGGTTTAAGAGCTTTTAGCTTTTGTTTCAAAAGGCGACGACTTGAACCATGGTATCCGCACAAAAGTAGATTTCTGATACATCTTATGAGCCTCAGCTCTATAATCTTGCTTAAGTGTTCTTTTCTCCACTAGTACAGTGGCATAGGTTAAGCACAAACTATTGATTAATGCACCAACGAACGTCCATCCATACCCCAAATTCCAGGCAAATACAACCAAGCCCCACCACCATGATTGCTCGCCAAAATAATTTGGGTGTCTGGAATACCGCCACAGTCCCTTGTTAAGATTAATCACCACCAGTTTTCCAAGCTGCTTCAACTTAGCATTTCGTGTCACAAACTCATGAAGTTGCGTGTCAGCAAAGTAAGCCACAATGATACCAGTGACACAGATCCCCAAAGTAACAATGTCCCACGCATTTAAAGCCTGATCCACTGAATGGACTGCATACATTGGCAAGCATACACCCATCAGAAATATCTGCAAGTTGATAAACAAAGAAACATAACTAACAAGTTTAACAAACAGACTTCTTTCACAAATTTCCACAAACATAACTAACAAGTTTAACAAACAGACTTCTTTTATATAATAGACGGTTGGATTTGCAAAAAATCCTACCAGTTGAGATTGACGGTTACTTCTTTTATATAATAGACTTCTTTCACTCCGCAGGTACTTCTGTTGGTAAATCTTGGTTCCTTCCTTTTCCTGTGACACTTGTAAACCAAGAAAGAAAGTGAGTTCACCTTCCATACTCATTTCAAATTCGGTTCTCATGAGCTCTGAAAATTCCTTGACAAAAGAAGTGTTAGTGGATCCGAAAATAATATCGTCTACATATACTTGAACTACTAGTATATCACTTCCCTTTTTCAGTAAGAACAGAGTCTTGTCCACCTGTCCTCTGATGTATCCATGGTCAAGTAGAAATTGGGACAGTCGCTCATACCAGGCGCGAGGGGCCTGTTTCAGCCCGTACAGTGCTTTCTCTAGTCGGTAGACATGATTCGGGAACTGGTGATCTTCAAAGCCAGGTGTCTGGGACACATACACCTCTTCTTTCAGAATTCCATTCAGAAAGGCCGTCTTAACGTCCATTTGGTACAACTTGAATCCATGGTAGGCAGCATACGCAATCAGCAGTCTGATTGCCTCCAGTCTCGCCACTGGTGCGAATGTCTCATCATAATCAATGCCTTCCTGCTGGTTATCCTTTGACCACCAATCTCGCTTTGTTTCGTACAATGTTCCCTTGATCATCAAGCTTGTTCTTGAATACCCACTTGGTACCAATGATGGTCCGGTCAGATGGACGAGGGACTAGTTCCCAGACTTTGTTGCGCTCGAACTGGTGGAGCTCTTCTTGCATGGCTACTACCCAGTCTGGATCTTTCAGTGCTTCAGTCACCATTTTTGGTTCTGCAAGAGAAACAAAGGCAGTGTTAGCACAATAACTTAATAATGCAACTGTAGCATTCCCACTAGTGTTCTGAGACGTAAGGTTAGGAAGTTCAATATGGTAGTCTCTGAATTTGATCGGAGGATGACTCTGTCGTCCACTTTTTCTGGGAATTCCTTGTTGTTGCTGCGTCTGCATTCTTTGTCTCTCTTCTGGTGGAGCACTTCCGGAGCCTGGTAACTGATTGTTCTCATTAGCTTCATCTTGTTCATTATCAGCCTCTGGTTCCACAGCAGCATCTTCTCTTCTGTCAGGTTCTTCATCTTCTGCATTGTTATCATTATTTGACCCCTCTTCACCACTTGTTCCTTGAGAAGCATGCACTGGTTCATCCACAGGGTCTTCCTCTGGTGTCCACTCATCTCTGGTCAGTTCAAAGTCGTCATCGTCATCTTTTGTCAGCTCCAAGGTTCTCACAGACTTTCCTCCCATTACTGACTCATCGAACCTGACATGTATTGACTCTTCTACTCTCTTCAACCGATGATTATAGACTTTGTAGGCTTTGCTTGAAGATGAATATCCAACAAAAGTTCCTTCGTCACTTCTTGGATCAAACTTACCAAGGTTGTCCTTACCATTATTGTGCACATAGCACTTGCAACCAAAGACACGCAGGTGGACAGATTTGGTTTTCTACCCCTCAGAAGCTCATATGGAGTCTTGTCAATCCCTGGTCTCAGATAGGCTCTGTTGATGATATAGCATGCGGCATGTAGTGCTTCGGCCCAGAAGTTTCTAGGAAGATTACTGGCTATCATCATGGTTCTAGTCATGTCCTCTAGAGTTCGATTTTTCCTTTCACAACTCCATTTTTGGGGGTCCTAGGAGCGGAGAAGTTATGACTTATACCTTCCAGTCTGCACAAGTCAAGAAATTGAGAGTTCTGGAACTCTGTTCCATGGTCAGTACGTAGTGAGATAATAGATAAGTCAAGTAATCGTTCAACACTAGTTTTCCAATTTTCGAACTCATCAAAGTTTCATCTTTAGTTCTAAGAAAGATAGTCCAGGTGTACCTTGAGTAGTCATCAACAATGACTAGTACATACCGATTACCTCCTCTACTCTGGACACGCATCGGTCCGCACAGATCCATATGAATCAAGTCTAGAGGCTTCTTTTTACTCACCCAGTCCTTTGATTTGAAGGAGCTTCTCACCATCTTACCTTTCGCACAAGAACTACATACTCCGTTCTCAGATTCCTTCACGCTGGATAATCCTTCTACTAGATTCTTCTTTTGGAGTTTGGAGAGAAGACGTAGACTGGCATGTCCTAGTCTTCTGTGCCATAAGTCAGAATCATCAGAGTGCGACACAAGGCACAACTCCCCTTCTGGCTCAAACGAGTGATCAACAATATAGACATTGTTATTTCTTATTCCCTTCAGAAGAATCTTTCCTGTCTCAATGCGCTCAACCAAACAGTCAGTGTCAGTGAAAATAATTCAATTTTTACGATAACTGAGCAACACTTACAAGTTATAACTTAAACCCTTAACATAACTAACATCTTCTACTTGAGTAGTACTAGACAGACTTACAGTACCGATCCCACAAATTTCACCTCTGCTCTTGTTTCCAAAGGTGATCGGTCCTCCTTGATGTTTATTGAGGTTAGAAACCACTCCTTGTTCCCTGTCATGTGGAGTGAGCATGCGCTGTCTATGAACCACCTTTGTCCCTTCATCCTTACCTGCAAGGAAAACATCAGTCTTACGGACCCAGATTGACTTGGGCTTAACTGCTTTGATTTATAGGAAACAGCATTAATAAATTTGTTAGTATTAGGTTTCCATTCTGTTCCAAGATCAATTTTCCTTCTTGGAGTTTCCCTAGGTCTTCCTCCTGTGGCTGTCAGTGTTGTCTAGTCAAGTGTTGTCTAGTCCAGTGTTGTGGTCGTTCCTTATGATGTGAGGTGCGGGTTCATGCCTTGAGATACCTTTGTTGTGATCTCATGGGTTCCTTCCATTTGTGGTTCCCCCTGACTTCCTGACCACGATTCCTAGTGTATGTCTCATTTCTCTCTTTATCGGCTTTTAGCTTACCACATTCTCTGCGGTAATGTCCATTATTACCACAGCCAGCAAACACGGTGCGATCTCAGGTTTACGTACTTACTGTTTCCCGGTCTGAATGGTTTCATTTTCTTTCGTGCCTGGAAGTCCAATGGTCCAGTGTTGTCTGCTTGCTTCTTCCACATCTTATATGCCTTAGAACCATCGAATGGCACATACTGGTCGTTGGATGGTCTTTCGGAACTGTCTGCTATGATGTGTCTTATCAGAACTAGTGGAGGCAATGTGTTTTCCTCAGCAACATATCCTAGACCTGGTCTGAATCTTTCTCTCAGGGTAGGTACCCTTGTTCGCAACATCCACAACAGGTGCCTTCATCTTCAGCTTGTTAGTTTTGTAACCAGTTCTTCATTCTCTGACTTTCTTTCCCAGTTCATCAGCCAGTTCTGTTTTCTCCTTTTCCAATTTCTGTATCTCATTCCTCAATTGGTTGACTTCCTCTTTCAGATCAGGACAGTTGTTACATTTGACGACTTCTTCTTAATCGCATCCTGAAGTTCTATAGCAGAGTACCAGACCATAAAAGATTTTCCTCAATAAGACCTGCAATTTCAACTTTCTGCTCTTCAATATACCACTCATTTCTTCATTCACATCGGTTAGTTTTCTCAGGAGTTCTAATAAATCAGCACGAGACATTCTAGATGAAGAGTTAGTATTACCTCATTATTCGCGTCGTTTCCAAGTGCCATCAAGCAAACTTCCCGATTCACTGGTAGGTCACAGTCACTTTCTTCTCCTTCATCTCCCCATGCAGCCAGCATTGCTTTGCCATCCCTTTCAGTAGCAGGCTTTCCTGCCTTCTTTCTCAGACACTCAGTCGATCTATGTCCTTTCTTTTGGCACCACCAGCATATGATGTCCTTCTTGTCTTTAGGACCAGTCGATTGTGTGTTCTGATTAGAGGACTGTGAGTTCTGGTCGTCTCCTCTGTTAAACTTTCTGACTTTCCTCATAGCATCCAGTTTTGTCATTCTTAGTGCTCTGGTGATCAACGCAGTGGATTCATCAAGGTCCTCATCATCTTGAGCATCAGTCTGGACTAGTTCAACCTTAAGTGCCAGTGACTTGGACTTTGTAGCTTCTCTGGAGGCAGTCTTCCCTTTGAACACGATAGCATGTGATTGAAGTCTCGCTACAAGTTCTTCCAGTGTTATAGCTTTAATATCTGATTGAGCATGAAGGGCCATTGCTATGTGATCCCAGCTAGGATCCAGTGCCTGGAGGAACCGGTGAGTGATTCTCCAATCTTCCATCTTTTCACCAGAAAGACTAGTTGTCCCACACATGTCTGGAACCTGGAGTGGAAGTCCTCCAGAGATTCATTCCTTCCCTGAGCAACCGACTGATACTCCTTGAGTGCTGTCAATATTCTGTTCTTCTGGATATCTTCATTCCAGAGTACAGTCTTCTCAAGGCTTCCCAATCTCATTAGCAGTGTCATAACCTAGAATCTTCCATTTGTCTCCTTCACTCAGTGCTTGAAGAAGAAATCTTTTTGCACGATGATTCTTCTCAACGATCCGATAGTCTTCTTCATCATAAAGGTTCTCATCCTTAACCAGCATCATTTGGTCCAAAATCGGTTCATCTCCTCTAGTAATGACCTTCCAGACCTGAGCGTCCAGAGAACACACATGTGACTTGAACTGTTTGACCCACCAGTCATATTCTCCCGATTTCAGTGGCGGGGTGTCCAATCTCCGAAGTTTTTAGCCATGTTACCTCAAGCTAACACTAATCTAGAGCACCGGGCTCTGATACCAATTGTTGGATCGATGTTAGCTTGTACTTCTAGTCGTGAGGGTCGACTTGTCCCTTGATACGACTAGTTGCAGCGGAATAAATAAAAGTAACGTACTAAACAAAAGTAAATCAAGACTCACGATTTTAGGTGGAAACCCAACTGGGAAAAACCACCCCTTCCAGCAGCTACTGGAAGGATTCTCAACTCCAAACTTTATTAATATCCTCGAATCGAATACACTTGAATCGGCTAGTACAACTCCCTGTTTACTACTGTTCTAAGCTGCACCCCTTGATCATCAGACACCAACAAACCCGAAGTTCTGCAGCAAACCGTCTCACGCTAGATGGACTGATGCAGTCTCTAGCCTAACACGAAAAGCACTCAACCAACATGATAAACGCGGTCACGCTCGCTCATCGCCTCGTGCTTTGGTCTCGATCGCTCCTTGCTATCTCACAAAGTCACCCTCAATTCGAGTTGCTGCTGCTGGCTTTTATACTAAGCCACACCTTCCAAATCAAACCCTACAATCCATGCAAGATTCAATTAGGAAATATCATATCTCTTCAAATCTTTGTTCAATATTTTATCTAAACTCTAAGCGATAGTTAAAATATCATCTCAGCTCTAAAAGACAGTTAGAATATTATCAAAATCGATATAATCAGTTTAGGCAACAAGATAATCTTCCCTGATTTTTCTCTGCCCGAAATATCAGGAGCTGCTTCTGCTAACGACTTCAGACTAGTCGTTAGGCATGTCCAGTGAAGCACAATCTGAATACTCAATACACTAGTCAGTAGTGATCACTTGTCATCATCAAAACCCAAGGGTTCAACAACATTCTTCGCTTCATTTATTTGATGGATGATTTTCATTTTGCAACCCATGGAATATGATGGAGTTGGCAAATTGATGACAATGCTTTTCACCTTGGTCATTATGATTATACTATTTGTCACGCCTTGTGATCCAATGTCGCTGTCCCTTAGGCCCTGCAACAACAAAATGATCAACTTCATTTGAAACCAAGCTGATCATTACTAATGGCTAATAAGTATTATGAGATAGTTGGTACCTGAAAAGGGAAATGGTCCGGTCCACGAGCAGGAGCTGAGTTAATTTGCACTGTTTCGGTTTCCATTGCATCGCTTATAAGCATTGCTTTGTTTATATCTTTTGTGAAAACACAACCCTACATTTTACTTGGTTTGTTAATTCCATTTGACGACAGAATGATGCATATGCAAAAATGGGGTGATCAGAGCTACTGTGTGATGATTGAGGCATATACCTGTAGACCAAAGTTGCTAGCATTGCAATGGTGAATTCCTTCAATGGAATTAATCATAATAACAGGCAGTACAGGGCCGAATGGCTCTTCCCATGCAATCCTCATTTCGGGTTGGACAAGATCTAACAATAAAGGCCAGATAAGGTTGCCATCTCTTTTATACTCTTGACAAAATGTAGCTCCTTTATTTTTTGCATCCATAACCAAGCCTTCGATAAAATTTGCTGAGGACTCGGATAATACTGGAGTGATATCACAGTCATCTTACGACGGTCCTACTGTCAATTTGCTACCTTTGCATTCACTTTCTCCACAAGAGTGTCAGCTACTGATTCCATCACTAGTACAACTTTAGGGTTGCACTGTACAATTTCCTTGCTCCAAGTATCCTTACTCCTTCCTCGGCACAGTACGACACCAAATCTCCGGACCTAACAACCTACATTCAATAATGCCAAGCTCAATAACATTATGGGAGAATGTTTAAGAACTTATAAATAAAAACAAGAAAGGAACTACTTGTTTAGAAAATTATTTAAGGGTGCGGAGTGATGTATCACCTCTCTAACAGCATCTTTTGCTGGCTTGGCTATCTCCTTTTATACAATGTCCTTAAGTTCTTTTGGGACAGTTTTCCAATTTTTGTAATCAATGGATATTCGGCTGCGTGATACACTACCAATATAGCTTCTCAGTTTTGACCCATTCGCTTCTATCGGTTTGCCATCGTCGTTGAACTCTACTTTTAATTTTCCTTCCTTCATCACCTTTTTTAACATCTTCGCCATATAGCATGGTCCTCGAGTTGCTTCATCGTGCCATCATCTGAGATTCCAATGTTAGAGTTGTCCTCCATTATGCTGATAAATTTTTTCTGATGATCGGATTCCCACTTGAAATATACTGGTAAGCTTTTGTGCTTCAACAGAAAATAAACGGAAGTGGAGATCTTGGTTGGACTATTTTGTAACGTTAGTATTTGAACTATTAATGTTACACTTAGTCAAATATTCAACGGTTAATGTATTTCAATTTTATATTTAAATGGCCATTTAATTTTTATAAAAGTTAAAAGTTTAATTCTCATAGAGTAAAAAGTAAAGCGGCCATTTAATTTTAAGCAAAGTGATGATATCGATGAAATGCATTTGACAAATTAGTATTCTAATTGTTTTCATAATACTCACCCCAAATGGGCTGCCGATCTTGAAGACCGTCGCTTTGTGAATAATCTATGGTTATGCAACTTGAAATTTGAGCCTGACCTCTAGTACATTAGTAGTTAATGTTTTTTAGGAACGATTCAAGGTAATTATATCCTGGAGTTGCTCAAGAAATCAAGGGGATGGCTTCAGAAGTTGTGAAAGAAAGCAACTCTATAGATCCAGAATTTTGTGCGCAACTTGCATCATGTGTGTGGTTTTGTTCCAAATGAATAAGTGTTGTGTCAAGCTGACAGCGCGTCGTTGTGCACTGCAAATCTAAATTTATAATCCTACTTAAAACAAGTATAGTAGTAAGCAGGGTCGAACCCAAGGGAAAGTAATCTAATCTAAGAGTTATGCTACAACTAATTTTACTCCTATCAGGGGGTGTTTGAAGGTTGGTTTGTAAATTAATACTAAAGGTTTAACTATTGAATGAGAAATCACAATTCAGGAAATCTCGTTGCAACTAGTAATCACAGACCAGACAAGTTCAAACAAGTAAATTATAGTTGTTCTAATCAGATAGTCCCGCTAGGGTAGTTACCTAATTCTAGTTCTATCTTCTATTACCCGCTAGAGTCTCAAGAAGATGTAACAATTACCTAATCGAACTACCACAATAGTTCCACCGCTAGGCTTTACTACTATGACAATTCAACTAGATATCATGCAATTGCTATAAACCTAAGTTTACCGCTAGGCTGAGTTAGGAAGATAACAACACATGCAATACATAACAGAGAACAGAATTCACTAGAATAAAACTTGCTATTCAACAATCTCATACAACGTTGCAACTCAATTCCCAAACTGTAGGGAATTTAGCTACTCATGGAAAACATTGTAACAAAACAAAATAATAAAACTGAGTTCGAAGAGTTATCGATTGTGAAGATTATGGCTAAAGCTTGATTGCAATTCCCCCTCTAAGCTCGGGAATTCGCCCCTCCAAGCTCTGCCATTCGCCGTTCTCGGATTTTTTTTTTCATTAGGTGTGAAACCCTAGTGAATAAGATGCTGAATTTCAGAATTTGGGCCGGACCGAGCCGACCGCGGACCCCTCTTGAATATTTCCCGCGGACCCTTAAGGAATATCTGAAAATATAGTTAGGTCCGCGGATTAAATCGTAGCAACGTCCGCGGATGACGTCATACTGACGTCATCCAGTCTGCATTCGCTTCTTCTCTTCGTCTTCTTGCTCCGAATCCATCTAGAATTGCTCCATAAGCATGCAAATCTCCATTGCACTCCAAATACGCCTGAAACGCAAAACACTACAACAAGGTAATATTTCACAAATAAAGCATATAAGAACAACGAAAATAAGACAATGATGGATCATATAAATACGCTCCATCAAACTCCCTCACACTTATCCTTGTTCGTCTCGAACAAGTAAAAGTCTAGAGTGCAGATTCAAATCAATCAAAGTATATTGTAACTACATGACGATCCAACTCGTGATATCCTATCTAATCATCTCATCAACATCTGCATACAATCATCATCAATAATGTTCAATCTGTACTCAACAATATAGAATACTCGAGTCAAGATATCAATGAATAATGTAGAGGTAGTCCTTTTCAGATTCCTAACTTCATTCTTCAACTCACAATCCTAATCACACTAACAGTTGAGTTTTTAATATAGCATCCGAAACATAACATTAGATAAATTCATTGGCAACAACAAACTTTTATTCATTTTTTTCTTTCTTTTTGCTGAATTTTTTATTTTTATTATTTTTTATTTTTATTTTTCACTGGCTTGCCTTATTTTGGCTTGTGCCATTGGTTAAAGCAAGTGCTCAAGTGGGAATTGTCTTGGTTTTCTTCCTAACCCCGGCACTAGTCAATAACCACTATTAAACAAAAAACATTTGTTGCCAATAAACTATCCACATATAGATTTCACTTTTCTCCTGTCCTTTTTACGCGAGTCAAGATGAGGGTCGCTCATCTCTTTTCCCGGTTACTTAGACAAGAGATTAGATCATCATTATCACACTTCGGAATGCCACAATATTAACTCGACCTATAGCGCAATTATTCATGCAAATCTCAGAATGAATGTCAAATCTCTCAGATTTCATACATGCAGACATATCAGGAACTCATAGGATAGAACATCATTCATATAAATCAGCACTTCATCACAGCATACAATGATAATTCTCCTCTTCGACTCATACAATAACATAAAAACAGACTTTAGACTCTAAACTGACTCAACTTCCCTCCCCCACACTTGAAATATGCCGTGTCCTCACGGCACAACATACAACAAGAATGAAGAAGGGTACACAGACACTAATAAAAACGATAAAAGATGTGATAGGGAATAAGTGACTCCCCTACTGATCCTCAGGTGGAGGAAAAGGCTGCAATTGTCTTGAAAACCTGAAGAACAGAACACACATGCACAGAAAGTGCACTAATCACCGTATCACATCAGAAATAAGAGAAATGAAAAAACATATAATTAAGTACTCTCGGGTTGCCTCCCGATAAGCGCACTGGTTTTACGTCGCTGGCTCGACGATACCTGATATCAAGTCTCCATTACAGGTTCTGCTAAAGGAATATCAGCATCCGAGGGGAATGTCCCTCCATGATAAAGCTTGACTCGTTGTCCATTTACAACAAATTTCTCTCCAGTGCTAGTCTTTTCCAATTCCAACGCTCCATTGTTGTAAACTTTGAGCACAGTATATGGACCTGTCCAACGAGAACGAAGTTTTCCAGGCATTAGACGTAATCTAGAAGAAAATAATAGTACCTGCTGACCGATTTCAAAAGAACGTCTAAGAATGTATTTGTCATGATACATCTTAGTTCGTTCTTTGTAGTCAATCTGACTGTCATAGGCTTCTAAACGCAATTCTTCTAGTTCATTCATCTCTAGCTTCCGTTCTATACCTGCACTAGCCAAGTCAAAGTTACACGATTTAATAGCCCAATATGCTTTATGCTCTACCTCAACTGGCAAGTGACATGCTTTTCCATACACAAGCCTGAATGGAGTGGTTCCAATAGGTGTTTTGTAGGCTGTTCTGTATGCCCACAAAGCTTCATCTAGACCACTGACCAGTCTTTTGAGAAGGCTTCACCATCTTCTCTAATATGGACTTAATCTCCCTGTTGGATATTTCTGCTTGTCCGTTTGTCTGTGGGTGGTAAGCTGTAGAGACTCGGTGTGAACTCCAAATTGTTTAAAACACTGTTGCAACCCATCTGTTACAAAAGTGAGATCCTTGATCGCTTATCACCGCCTTCGGTACCCATACCTGCAATAAGATATTTACGCAGAAAATCCACTACAGTCTTACCGTCATCAGTTCTTGTAGCCTTAGCCTCTACCCATTTTGACACATAATCCACAGCCACAAGAATATACAGATAACCATGAGACATAGGAAACGGACCCATAAAATCAATCCCCCAGATATCAAACACTTCATCAACAACAATGGGATTTTGAGGCATCTCATTCCTAGCAGAAATATTACCAACTCTCTGACATCTATCACATGCTTTACAGTGCTCATATGCATCTCTAAACAAGCTAGGCCAAAAGAAACCACTATCAATAATTTTCCTAGCAGTACGCTTTGGTCCAAAATGGCCACCACATGCATGTTCATGACAAAAAGATAAAACAGATGGGATCTCATTATCAGGCACACAACGTCTAACAATCTGATCAACACCAATTTTCCATAGATATGGATCATCCCAAATGTAATACCTAGAATCATGTTTCAACTTCAATTTCTGAGCTTTATTTAGAGATGGAGGAAACGTACCTCCTACCAGTAATTGACTAAGTCAGCGTACCATGGTACCTTCTCAATGGCAAATAGATGTTCGTCGTCCGGGAAAGTGTCAGTAATTGCTACAGCTTCCTCCTCGAGGACTATCCGACTCAGATGATCAGCAACAGCATTATCACTCCCTTTCTTATCTTTGATTGTAAGTCAAACTCCTGGAGTAATAGAATCCATCTCATCAGCCGTGGTTTCGTCTCCTTCTTGGCTGTCAAATATCTGATAGCTGCGTGATCAGTAAAGACAATCACTTTAGAACCAAGTAAATAAGGACGAAATTTTTCTAAAGCAAATACAACAGCTAAAAGTTCTTTCTCAGTGGTAGAATAATTTTTCTGCGCTGTGTCTAAGGCCTGGAAGCGTAATATATAACCACTGGCTTCTTGTCCTTCCTCTGTCCAAGTACTGCACCTACAACATAGTTACTAGCATCACACATAATGTCAAACGGTTGACTCCAATCTGGTGCTTGTACTATTGGTGCAGTAATTAGGGCTGCCTTCAGGTCATCAAAAGCTGTCTTACATTGCTCATCAAAATCAAACGGTACATCTTTCTGCAGCAACTTAGACATAGGCAGTGAAATCTTCGAAAAGTCTTTTACAAACCTGCGATAAAAACCTGCATGTCCTAGAAAAGACTTCACTGCACGTTGGTTAGTAGGATAAGGCAAACCACGAATAACATCAATCTTAGCTCTATCTACCTGAATGCCATTCTTAGATACTATGTGACCTAAACAATACCCTGAGTAACCATGAAGTGACATTTTTCATAATTCAGCACTAAGTTACTCTCAATACAGCGTGTAAGAACTTTTTGCAAACTGTGTAGACATTCATCAAAAGTATTTCCATACACCGTAAAGTCATCCATGAATACCTCTACACAGTCATTTAACAAATCAGAAAATATGCTCATCACAACACGCTGAAATGTACCCGGGCATTACACAACCCAAAAGACATGCGTCTAAATGCAAATGTTCCTACCGGGCATGTAAATGTAGTCTTATCCTGATCCTCTGATGCAATAGGAATTTGATTATAACCAGAATAACCATCCAAGAAACAAAAATAAGGCTTACCTGCGAGCCTATCAAGCATCTGATCAATGAATGGCAAAGGAAAGTGATCCTTACGTGTAGCGGCATTCAATCTGCGATAATCAATACACATTCGCCATCCATTTTGTACTCTCTTCTGAACTGATTCACCCTCATCATTAATCTCAACTGTGAATCCTGTCTTTTTAGGGACTACATGCACTGGACTCACCCATTCACTGTCAGAAATAGGATAAATAACACCAGCATCAAGTAATTTCTGTACCTCTTTCTGGACTACCTCCATCATCTGAGGATTCAATCTGCGCTGAGGTTGTCGTACTGGTCTCGCACCATCCTCTAAAAGGATTCGATGCATACACACAGTAGGACTAAGTCCTTTGATGTCAGCTAATGTCCATCCTATGGCTGTCTTGTGCTCCTTCAACACACGTGTGAGTCTCAACTCTTGCTCCGGCTCTAGATCCTTTTTGATAATCACCGGTAAAGTTTCTGCTTCTCCCAAAAAGATATACTTCAAATGATCAGGAAGCGTCTTTAGTTCTACAATAGGAGCCTGCAAAACAGAAGGGACAGGTATAGGGTTACTACACAGTTTAACATCATTAATCTCATACCTGATGCTGTCCACAGCTTTGCAGCTTCACTAAGAACCTCCTCCAAGTTATCTTCTCCACACAAGAATTCATTCTTTAATACATCTGATTCATCCATCACCTCTATTGAATGAATTCCTGCAACATTAGAAGGATACTGCATAGATCTAAACAAATTAATCTTCACTACCTCTCCATCTACCTCCATGGAGAGCTCACCTGTCTTTGAATCGACCTTTGCACTAGCAGTGTATATAAACGGTCTCCCTAGTAGCACAGGTGAAGTGTCTAGTATACCTTCATCCTCAGATTTCAGCACATAAAAATCTGCAAGAATTATTAGCTTGCCAACACGAACTACAACGTCAATTAGAATGCCTTCCGGCTTAGCACAAGAACGATTAGCAAGTTGAATCGTTAAATCAGTACGTTGTAGAGGTCCAATATGTAATGATCGATAGATAGAATATGGTAGAACATTAATAGCTGCACCAGAGTCTAGCATGCAATTATCTACCTTATTCTTACCAATGATACAAGAAATAAGAAATGGACCAGGATCACCTCGTTTCTTTGCCACCTTGCACTGTTGAAGAGAAAAACATTCTGAATCATGTTTACCTTCTCCGCTTTGCTTCCTCCTCTCCTAGTAGTACACAACTCCTTGAGAAACTTAGCATATTTCGGGATTTGCTTAACGGCATCAAGTAGTGGGATGGTGATCTCAACCTTGCTAAACAGCTCCAACAACTCAGGATCCATAGCCAAGGGCTTCTTAGGTTTCCTTATCTGCACAGGGAATGAAAGAGAAGTGTTAGAAGATCGATTTTCAAAATTTTGACCAGCGTGTACCGCGGTCCCTGAAGTACTACTCTCCGCGGTCCCTAAAGGATTAATGGGAAATACTGAACCGTCCGCGGCTGTAATTGTTTCAGCGTCCGCGGTGGACGCTGATTGTGGATCCGAAATCTTGATTCTTGAACCTTGTTCCAGCTCCTTTCCACTCCTCAATCTCATGGCATTGACACTGCTCTTTGGATTTGGGACCGTTTGAGAAGGGAGCCTTCCTGTATCTTTTTGGAGCTCAACCACAACACTAGTAACATGGGAAAGTTGTTTTTGTGCCTCACTCAGCTCCTTTCTTATCTCACCTTGCTCTTTTCTCATCTTGTTCTGCCCCTTGAGTAATTCCTGCAACATTTCTTCCATCGAGTTAGTCGGTCCTGCATTAGTTGTTGTAGGGTGAGCGTTTGAGTGTCTCTGCTGTTGATATCCATTAGTATTGCCCGGATATGTATTCTGCTGACGGAAGGGTGGTTGGTATGGTGGAGGCTGCTGATTCTGTCCGTAATAGATAGCTCGACCTCCATCATTGTTATTCCAATTCTGTCTATTCTGCTGACGGAAGGGTGGCTGGTATGGTGGAGGCTGCTGATTCTGTCCATAATAGGTAGCTCGACCTCCATCATTGTTATTCCAATTCTGTCTATTCTGCTCATTCCAGTTTGATCTACCACCTTGTCTGTTACCAAAATTCTAATAACCTCCAATTGCATTTACATCAGCAGTCTGATCATCTTGAAGCGCTGGACACTCATCAGTTTTGTGGCTAGTGACACCACAAAAACCACAGGGCTTCACTGTCAACTGCTGCAACATTTCCCTCAACTCTCTAATCTCCCGAGCCATCTGAGCTGTGTTCGCCTGTGTAATGACACTATGTTCTGCAACCTGTGACACATTCCTAGTACGGCTGGGCTCCTCAACTCTACTCGTACCTTCTCTAAATCGAGCACTTTCTGCATAATCAGCTATAATCTGTCTCATCTCTGCCGGTGACTTGTTGAACATGGTACCGCCAGCTGCAGCATCCAATAGCATTCGATCCAACTGTCTCATCCCTTCTAACAAATATGTGACATTCGGGTGCTCATCCATATCAAGAGTACTACAGCTCTGCTCTAGTGCTCTAAACCTCTCGAGATAGTCAAATAAAAAGGCTCATTTGGTTCTTGCTTAATGGTTGACAACTATCTTCTAACCTGCAGAGCTCTTCCCGGTGGGTAGTACTTCTCTAAAAATACTCTCTGCATCTGCTCCCAACTAGTGATACTACCTGAACTAAGAGAGAAAAACCAGGATTTTGCATTGTCAGTTAAACTTAAAGGGAATGCACGCAATTTGAACATGTCCTCCGGTGCTGCATATGGCTTCAACGTCTGGCATATCCCATTGAACTCTTGTAAATGCCTTGTGGCATTCTCACCTGACAATCCACTAAACTTTGGTAAGTTATGTGCAATACCTGTTTTGATCTCAAAATTGTCCAGTGCTGGATCTTGTCTAATACACCACTGCTGATTCTCAAGCCTCGGAGCTATAAAATCTCTGTAGGTGCCTCCCTGAATTTGCTGCTGATAATATGGGGGCTGATACTGTCAGTACTGCTGATGAGGTGGTTGATATTGGTAAGGTTGCTGCTGAGGCATGTGCTGCGGTGGATAATTATCACGCGGCTGATATGCATCGGCTGGTGGTAACTGTAGATTTGGATTCTGTCTATCTGCACCATCATCCATTCGCTGCTGATCCTGTGCTCTTCTGAGTTCCTCTTCTCTCTCCCTCAATCTGCGCCGGATTTTGTGTTCTGGTTCATCAAATCCTTCTATGACATCCTCGTTGTTGTCAACGGCGCCAAAATTTGACAGCGCGTCGTTGTCTCGTCTGCCTCCAACTTGTGGCAAGGCTAGATCTCTTTGATTATTGTCGCCTGTATCATCCATTAGAAAAGGTCAAAAACTTTTTTTTTCTTTGATAAATAAAAACTGAAAAAAAACTATTTTAACTAAAACTCTTAAACTAAAGTTGTTTTCCTCGGCAACGGCGCCAAAATTTGACAGCGCGTCGTTGTGCACTGCAAATCTAAATTTATAAACCTACTCAAAACTAGTATAGTAGTAAGCAGGGTCGAACCCAAGGGAAAGTAATCTAGTCTAAGAGTTGTGCTACAACTAATTCTACTCCTATCAGGGGGCTTTTAGGATTGGTTTGTAAATTAATACTAAAGGTTTAACTATTGAATGAGAAATCACAGTTCAGGGAATCTCGTTGCAACTAGTAATCACAGACCAGACAAGTTTCAAACTAGTAAATTATAGTTGTTCTAATCAGATAGTCCCGCTAGGGTAGTTACCTAATTCTAGTTCTATCTTCTATTACCCGCTAGAGTCTCAAGAAGATGTACCAATTACCTAATCAAACTAACACAATAGCTCTACCGCTAGGCTTTACTACTATGACAATTCAACTAGATATCATGCAGTTGCTATAAACCTAAGTTTACCGCTAGGCTGAGTTAGGAAAATAACAATACATGCAATTATAACAGAGAACAGAATTCACTAGAATAAAACTTGCTATTCAACAATCTCATACAACGTTGCAACTCAATTCCCCAAACTGTAGGGAAATTAGCTACTCATGAAAAACATTGTAACAAAACAAAATAGTAAAACTGAGTTCGAAGAGTTATCGATTGTGAAGACTAAGGCTGAAGCTTGATTGCAATTGTCCCCTCTAAGCTCTTGAAATTGCCGTTCTAGCCTCTGCCATCCGCCGTTCTAAGATTGCTCTTGTATTAGATGTGAAACCCTTATACAAAAGATGCTGAGTTTCAGAATTTGGGCCAGACCGAGCCGACCGCGGACCCCTCTTGAATATCAGCCGCGGACCCTTAAGGAATATCTGGAAATATAGTAAGGTCTGCGGATAAAATTGTAGCAACATCCGCGGATGACGTCATGCTGACGTCATCCAGTCTGCATTCGCTTCTTCTCTTCGTCTTCTTGCTCCGAATTCATCTAGAATCGATCCATAAGCGTGTGAAATCTCTTTTCCACTTCAAATATGCCTGAAACGCAAAACACTACAAAGAGGTAATATTTCACAAATAAAACATATAAGAATAAAGGAAATAAGACAATGATGGATCGTATAAATACGCTCCATCAGTGTCGTTAGTGCGCGTCTCAGTCTTGCGCCGACAGTTCTGCGATTTTCTCTTCAAATCTGCTCCAAGTCGCCTCTCTACGCAGACATGTGATTTCCTTCAAGCTCTGTATTTATACTCTTGCCTCCTAGGGTTTCCATGAATAATTAGGCAAGAAAATCTGTAGGAAATCATCTTCATCAATCAGCTTTGGGAATATCTTGATCTCTAAAAACCGAACTTATAAATATTCTTTACGCGTGATGACGCCATCGCTCTGAATTTGTCGCTGATTGCTGACGTCATCGTTTGGCTCTGCTCTGTGCGACCCATACTCGTGCGCCACACTGCCTGCGCGCTCATTGGTCTTTGGCTCTTGTCAATTTTGTTGTCTTTTGTTCCGAGATTCGGCCTTCTTGTTGCACTTTTGTTCTAACTCTTCCAATCAACCTGAGATACAAAACTACACCAAAAGCGTAATCTTATACTAAATATGTTAGAATTATAAGCAGTGTAAAGGACCTAAAATAGCATACAAAAGTGCTCTATCAAATCCCCCACACTTACTCTTGTTCGTCCCTGAACAATCCGGCTTCCTTACCTCTTGTGTAATGTACGCGTGATTACTGGACTTACTGCGCCACATGTCTGCGCCACTCACATAACCTGCACAACTGTGACTATACAACACGAAACTGATTTAAGTAATGCATTCCAATTCGGATGATTGGGAGATAGTCTTTTTTCAGCACCGGTCACCGAATTCCTCTTGATTCGCAATTGTATGGTTATTCATGTTTGCTTTTTCTGGTACGTGATTGATTCGCGTCCTTAGGGTTCTGAGCTTACGCCTTTGACGCTTCACTATTTGTTTCCTCGGACAGTTGATACACTCTTTGTTGCACGATTTCTTCTTTTCATTGTTTCGGCCTTTTGATCTTTAACTTTGAATTGAATTGATAGAGCACTTTTGTATGCTGTTTTAAGTCCTTTACACTGCTTAGATTCTAACATATTCAGTATAAGATTACGCTTTTGTTGTAATTTTGTATCTCAAGTTGATTGAAAGAGTTAGAACAAAAGTGCAACAAGAAGGCTGAATCTCGGAACGAAAGACAACAAAGTTGACAAGAGCCAAAGACCAACGAGCGCGCAAGCAGTATGGCGTGCGAGTATGGGTCGCGCACAACAGAGCTAACCGATGACGTCAGCAATCAGCGAAACATCTGGAGCGATGACGTCATCACGCGCAAAGAATATTTCTAAGTTCAGTTTTTGGAGATCAAGATATTCCCAAAGCTGATTTTTAGAGATAAAGATGATTTCCTACAGATTTTCTTGCCTAATAATTCATGGAAACCCTAGGAGGTAAGATAGATGTACTACCCTCCCACACTTAAACAAAAACGTGTCCTCACATTATGCACAAGTAGTAAAGAAGGCAGTAATAAAAACGGGTTACCTCCCGGAAGTGCGTGGTTTAACGTCGCTGGCTCGACAGTATCTCGTCCTCCTACTGTTCATGCTGCCCATTAGTGACACCCTTCGTGGGTGCGCCAATTGTTGCGCGCGACCCTTCGCACGCGCCGGTAGGGCCTGTAGTAAACAACTCTTGCTCATCTCGTACCATTAAATCAAACTCTTGCGCAGGTGGTATGGGACCAGAGAGATAATGCTTGAGTCGTTGACCATTGACCTTGAAGCGGTGATGATCGCTTTCACCTTCTATCTCTACTGCTCCGTGTGCGAAAACCTTAGTGACAATGTACGGGTCAATCCATCTGCTACGCAACTTACCTGGCATTATCTTCAACCGAGATGAGGATAATAACACTTTATCACCAATATTGAAAGAACGGCGTAATATGAACTTATTGTGATATAATTTCATACGCAATTTGTAGTCGCGCGTGCTGTCATATGCGTCAGCGCGCAGCTCATCTATCTCGTTCAAATCCAGCATTCTCTCTCGCCCTACACTATCCAGATCCAGATTGCATGTACGCAATGCCCAGTAAGCCTTGTGCTCTAGTTCCACCGGAAGATGACATACTTTCCCATAGACCAGTCGGAATGGGGAGGTGCCAATTTGTGTCTTGAAGGCTGTCCTATATGACCATAGCGCATCATCTAACCGAAGGCTCTAGTCTTTGCGTGTTGGTTTGACCATCTTCTCAAGTATTCGCTTGATTTCTCTGTTGGAGATCTCAGCCTGACCGTTTGTTTGTGGATGATAAGCCGTAGACGTTCTATGTTAGACCTCGTAGTGTTTGAGTACCTGTGCTACCATTCTGTTACAAAAGTGAGTTCCATGGTCACTGATAAGTGCCTTGGGAACACCATATTGGCAAAATACGTTAGTGCGTAAAAAATCAGTAACAGTTTTAGCATCATCTTTTCTTGTAGCCTTAGCCTCGACCCATTTAGACACATATTCTACAGCTACTAGAATGTGCTCAAATCCGAATGAGGGAGGGAAAGGACCCATGAAATCGATCCCCCATAAATCGAACACCTCGTCTACCATGATAGGCATTTGAGGCATCTCATTGCACACAGATATATTACCCGCGCGCTGACATCTATCACAACTCTTGCAATGTGCATATGAATCCCTAAACAGATGCGGCCAATAAAATCCTGAATCTAAGATTTTCCTACTAGTCCGTTTAGGGCCAAAATGCCCACCACATGCATGTTCGTGGCAGAAAGCTAGGACAGATTCTATTTCATGGTCTAGAACGCAACGTCTAAGTATCTGGTCAGGACCTATTCTAAACAAGTACGGATCATCCCATAAATACATTCTAGCATCATATTTCAATCGTAATCTCTGCGGTTTATTAAAAGATGGGGGAAACGTACCAGTGACCAGGTAGTTCACAATGTGAGCATACCACAGTACCTTACCCTGTAGTGTCATTATGTGTTCATCCGGAAAGGTCTCTGTGATAATCCCTTGATCCTCTTTCTTGACTATACGGCTCAAGTGACCTGCTACCGTGTTGTCTGCTCCCTTTTTATCCTTGATTTCTATGTCGAATTCCTGTAAAAGCAATAACCAACGCATGAGTCTCGGTTTAGTTTCTTTCTTGGACATCAAATACCTTAGTGCCACATGAGCTGTAAATATGATGACTTTGGCCCCTAATATGTATGCACGGAATTTTTCTAGGGCTAAAACGATGGCTAGCAGTTCCTTCTCAGTGGTCGTGTAATTCCGCTACGCGGGATCCAGTGTGCGCGATGGATAGTAGATGGCGTGAGGTTTCTTATCTTTGCGCTGACCAAGTACTGCGCCAACAACATAGTCGCTCGTGTCACACATTAACTCGAATGGCAGATCTCAGTCTGCACCTGCAGTACTGGCGCGCTAGTCAGTGCGTGTTTCAGCGCGTCAAACGCTGCGTGACAGGCATCTGTGAAATCAAATACTACATCCTTCTGCAGGAGGTTAGACAACAGAGTTGATATCTTAGAAAAGTCTTTAATAAAACATCTATAAAATCCCGCGTGCCCTAAGAAAGATTTAATTTCTCTAACATTAGTAGGGTACGGCAAGCTCGCAATAAGATCAATTTTTGCCTTATCTACCTTCAGCCCGTCCCTTGAGACAATATGGTCGAGCACTACTCCGTGCGTGACCATGAAGTGACACTTTTTATAATTCAGGACCAGGTTTTTAGACATGCAACGTTTCAAGACTTTATCTAAATTATATAAACATGCATCAAACGTATCACCATGCACCGTAAAATCGTCCATAAATACTTCAATTCAATGCATGATCCCAACATATCCGAGAATATACTCATTACTAACCTCTGGAACGTACCTGGCGCATTACATAATCCAAAAGACATGCGTCGGAAAGCAAACGTACCGAAAGGGCATGTGAATATTGTCTTTTCTTGGTCTTCCGCAGCTATGGGAATTTGATTATACCCTGAAAATCCATCCAAGAAACAGTAATGCGGCTTACCTGCCAATCGGTCCAGCATCTGATCTATAAACGGTAGAGGGAAGTGGGCCTTGCGCATCACTGCATTCAGCTTCCTGTAGTCTATGCACATGCGCCATCCGGTTTGTATTCTTTTCGGCGGCACCAGTTCCCTTGCTGCATTTTCTTCTACTGTGATCCCACCTTTCTTCGGGACAACATGGATCGGACTCACCCACTTACTATCAGAGATCGGATAAATAATTCCAGCATCGAGCAGCTTAATGATCTCTTTCTGCACCACCTCCATCATGATAGGGTTAAGTCTTCGCTGGGCATCTCTGCACGGTTTTGCTCCATCTTCTAATAGAATTCGATGCATGCACACGTCCGGACTGATTTCGTGCAAGTCCTCCAGTGTCCATCCAATCGCGCGCCTGTTCTTGCGCAAGACTTCCACCAGGCTTTAGGGTCTAATTATCGCCCAAAAATACATACTTCAGGTGCTTCGGGAGTTGCTTCAGTGCGATCCTTGTTTCCTGTATGTTATTAGAGACAGCCGTGTCAGCAACACATAATCCAGTACCAGAAGTAGGATACCTCATGTCTTCAGCTTCGGATGAACCGCTGGTATTGTCTTCTTCTCCGCATGCGTCTAACAGCACGCAAGTTTGCTGGAGCGCATGCTCATCTTCCACTCTTCATCAATGATATCCAGTGCATTCACCGTGGAATCATCAGGTGGAAACTGCATGTTCCCTTCCATACGTCAATTCTTGTCCGTGTGGTCATCAAATAGGGTCGGCCAAGCAATACTTGACCAGTTCAGCGGACACATTTCCTTCCATCTCTAATACATAAAAGTCAACCGGGAACACTAATTCTCCCACTCTTACCAATACATCTTCAACCATGCCCACTGGTTGTTTGCATGACCTATCTGCTAGTTGGATTGTCAATCCTGCAGGCTTAAGTGGTCCAAGTCGTAGAGATGTGTATAGAGAGTGAGGTAAAACATTTATAGACGCACCTAGGTCTACCATGCAATTATCTACTACAGAGTTACCGATTGTACGTGGTATAGTGAACGTACCTAGATCTCGGCATTTGGGTGGTACCTTGTGTTGTACAATTGCTAAGGCGTTTGCGTTAAGCTGCACTTGCTCTCTCTGTCCTCCCTTTCTCCTTTTGTTCGTGCATAGATCCTGGAGAAACTTTGCATACCGTGGAATTTGCTTCAAAGCATCTATAAGTGGGATGTTGATTTCCACCTTACTAAACAAGTCATATAACTCCTGATCTAGCTCGGTTTTCTTAGGCTTCATGCTCTGGGTGGGAAAGGAAGTGGTACGTTGCTGCTAGATTGTCCCTTCTTCCCTGCAACAGGTGCATCTGGCTCTGACGCTTCTCGTTTTGCTCTTTATTCTTTTGCACCGTCTCAGCCACCTGACCCACTATATCCTCTAATGATATTTTTGGCTGCTGGTTACACTGCGCTGGCCCTTCAGCGCTTGTGCGCCGGGTTGTAGGAAGCAGCTGGGGCATAAGGTCGTGCGCCAGTAGGAGCATTAGGTTGCGCGCGCCAGTTAGCGCGCGGTCTCTGAAAGTTCTGCTCAACTTTCCAACTAAACCCGTTCTCAACTATTCCGAATCTAGGCTGTCCTTGCCTAGCTTGTCCATTATTCCAACCTCCTATAGCATTCACATCTATGTCGCGCATGTCACTGGAATGAGCGATATTCCGCTCATTGTTTGCATTTGATGTGCCAAACTGTGCGCATGTCACTTCTCGCGCGTCCTTAAGTCGCGCAGCCATATTCTGCAGAACCATACTGTGCACCTTCTCTGCATTTCAATGCTGGTCCCACGTATTATTCTGATCTCGACCATGCTCTGTGCTTCTTTTATCAGGTGGCTTCTGCTGGCGCGCTATAGGCATCTTTTTCAGACTGGCGCGCAAGGTCTCAGAATACTTGTCTCTAGAATCGGGCACTTTTCCTCTGAATTTCACCTGATTCTCTACAATCGGCTCATCGGATAGTTTGACTCGGTTGATGACATCTAATCTTATCTTGTGTTTCTCATCATGTAATGTCACTATACTGTTTCCAATGTCGATGCATGCACGCGCAGTTCTCATGAATGGTCGGCCGAGCAAAACTATTTCCGTTGCCTCAGTATTCGGCTTGTCCATATCAACTACATAATAGTCTGCCACAAAGTTGAGTCCACCGACATGAGTCAAGACATCTTCTATCTTACCTTTTAACTCGGTCCGTGAGTTGTCCGCGAGTAATAGCCCTATCTCAGCCGGTTCTAGAGGTCCCATAGATGATGCAGAGTATAGCGAGTAGGGTAATAAGTTCACTGAAGCTCCTAAATCAAGCATGCACTCGCTAGCAAACGTGTCTCCTATGGAGGGCGATAATGCTGTCTGGTTGTGGCGCGTCTACCTTAACCATATTTACACTTCCCTTTGGTTCTGAATAACCTGAGAGGGCAGATTGCCATCATTAGCCTTCAATTCGTTTACAGTAGTGGCAATCTGAGTGAGTTGATTCTCTATCAGTTTAAACCTCTTATCATTCTGCTCTTCATTCTTTCACACTGTTTCAGCTAACTGACCCACAATATCCTCAAGTGACCTCTTTGGTTGCTGAGTGTTCTGCGCTGGCCCTCCAGCACGTCTGTGCGGTGGGTTATAGGAAGCAGCTAGCGCATAAGGTCGCGCACCAGTAGGAGCGTTAGGTTGCGCGCACCAGTCAGCGCGCGGTCTCTGGAAGTTCTGCTCATTCTTCCAACTAAACCCATTCTCAGCTAATCCAAATCTAGGCTGTCCTTGCCGAGCTTGTCCATTATTCCACCCTCCTATAGCATTTACATCTGCGTGTTCTTATAATAGGGTGGGCACGCGTCTGTCTGACGATCTGTGGCGTGACAGAATTCACACGGTCTCATATCAGCACTCTACTTCATCATCAGTTTCTGCATCATATCTTTCAGCTCCTTGATTTCTCCAGTAACGTCCACTTGATGATGTGATCTGGCGCGGTTATTCTCTAGGGATACCTGCTATCTGACTTGGTCCGCCGCATCCTCAATCAACTTCCAAACATCTTTCAGGTACATGTTCCTCACATTGCCTCCTGCGCAAGCATTCAGCAACCTGAGTTCCATCTCAGTAAGTCCATTTAGGAAGTTCTCTACCAGCACATGTTGTGGGAGTCCATGATTGTAGCAGTTCGCTTCAAGTTCCCTGAACCGCTCCTAGTACTCTGATAACGACTCTTCATGCAACTGCTTTGGCGCGGCTAGCACTCTTCTGAGTAGTGACACCTTAGTCGCAGGGTAGAACTTGTCTAGGAATCTCTTCTGCAACTCGGGCCACGTCCTTATCGAACCTGGTGCTAGCCCCATCAGCCATTGCAGAGCTGAATCACACAGTGAGAATGGGAAAGCTCTTAACTTCAGCAACTCTGGTTCCTCGTTCCCATTCCTCATATTCTCGCAGATGGCCACGAACTCTCTCACGTGTTTAACTGGATTCTCACTAGCTATACCATGGAACTTTGGTATGTAGTGAACAAGCTGGGTTTATAGTTCGAAGTGACCATCCGGGGGTAGCACGATGCACCAAGGTTGGTTGACAGCTTGAGGAGCCGACATCTCTTTTATGGTGCGTCGCACCACTTGTTGCGCAGGTACGCGCGCGACAGGTTGTGGCACGCGTACGTCCATATTGTTTGGGAGCTGGTTGTCGTTCCTTGGTATTTCAGCATCCATTCTGAACTCTAGGTCTCGACGTACTTCTCTTTTGATCGCTTCGAGTTCAGCAGTGTGTAGGCAAGCAAAGATGTTATCGGCGTTGCGCACTGGCGCGTCTGGAGTATCTATTCTTCGGCCGATTACACTATTTTCGCCACTTGCTTGGATACAAAGACAAAAACAACAGCTAGATTAACGTAACTATATTTTTTCTTTTGATTTTTATATATGAAACAGAAAGTAAATAACAAACTAAATACAAAAGAAAAAGAAAAGAAAACTTCTCTAGCGCGATCCCTGGCAACGGCGCCAAAATTTGACGAGCACGTCGTTGAGTGCTGCAAATTCGTCCCTCTCCTCCTTAGTATAGTCTAGGTAAGTCAGGGGTCGAATCCACAGGGAACGGTGAGAAGTGTCTTTTATCTATAACTAAAGATTGGGGTTGTGTGAGTAACACAAGTAAGAGAAAGAAAACAGATGCGTGAGTACTACTGGCGCACAGAATAAATACAAGTGTAAACTATCACTACTACAGATCAGATTTATAACAGCGCTTTTTTCTTGATCTTTAATTGAGCTTGAAGAAGCGCTGTTGAAGCGAGTGCCGTTGTAAATCACTGATTTATAACAGCGTTTTTTTATAAAAAGCGCTGTTGTTTATAAGCATTTTCAACAGCGCTTATTTATTATTAAGCTAAACAACAGCGCTTATATTAAAAGCGATGTCTTAATTGATATTTATAACAGCGCTTTTCATGAAAAACGCTGTTATATATGTTACATAAGACAGCGCTTAAACTAAAAGCGCTGTTGTATAATTTTTACAGCGTTTTTAAAAGAGACGCTGTGCTAAATATATTTATTACAGCGCTTTATCATTAAAGCGCTGTTAAAACGCTATTTTTTTTAACAGCGCTTTTTTTCAAGCGCTGTTAAATATATAATCTGTACTAGTGTATAAATGAGAGATGACCTCAGCTTACACTTATCACTACGAACTTCTATATTTATCACGGGTTTTCTAAAGATATATGACTGATTGTTCATGCAAGCTAAGGTCCGGTAAAGGCTTAATAACTTACACATATATTCAGGTAATGGTCTATATGATATTACTACCCAACCTATTCTAATTAACCACGAATCCGGTAAAGGTAGTGATTAACTATTCTAGTGCCACTCCTATCACTCACTGTAACGTACCTCTAATAGTTTAACATTGGATAATAGAATCTATAATTAGGTCTGCGGGTAAAGGCTTCGCCTAACTATCTAAACTAGTTATCATGCAAGGTTGCTCGGAGTAATAATACTAAACAGGTTGTGCATTAAGAATAAAACCTCAAAACATATTGTTCATAGATTAAAGTCTAAACCGAATTGAGAAAGTTAGGTAGACATGCTGAACATATTCATCTCAATATTTATATGAAAACAACAAGTAAAAATACTATAGCCTGATGCGCGCGTCCTCAGTGCGCGTCTCAGTCTTGCACCGGCAGTTCTGCGATTCTCTCTTCTAATCTGCTCCAAGTCGCCTCTCTACGCATACATGTGATTTCCTTTAAGCTCTGTATTTATACTCTTGCCTCCTAGGGTTTCCACGAATAATTAGGCAAGAAAATCTGTAGGAAATCATCTTTATCTCTAAAAATCAGCTTTGGGAATATCTTGATCTCCAAAAACCGAACTTAGAAATATTCTTTGCGCGTGATGACGTCATCGCTCTGGATTTGTCGCTGTTTGCTGACGTTATCATTTGGCTCTGCTCTGCGCGACCCATACTCGCGCGCCACACTGCTCGCGCACTCGTTGGTCTTTGGCTCTTGTCAATTTTGTTGTCTTTTGTTCCGAGATTCAGCCTTCTTGTTGCACTTTTGTTCTAACTCTTCCAATCAACCTGAGATACAAAACTACACCAAACGCATAATCTTATACTAAATATGTTAGAATTATAAGCAGTGTAAAGGACCTAAAACAGTATACAAAAGTGCTCTATCATTGAACATTAGCTCAATCAAATGTGAAATGGTCTAATGAGAGTCCAATTGCTTGTGAGCATGGGATCCATAGTTTGAGTACCGGTTCATGAGGTTAGGTTAAGATAAGTCATATATGCTTCGTTGAATGAAAAAGTTGAACATGCTTGATGACTTTGCTTTGCCAGTAGGATATGAATTCCCAAAGCACACTGTCTTAGCCTGAGATGTTTCATGGTGAACTGATGGTCATAGTGATATACTTGATCACATAATGGTAAACACTACACTGTTTATTTGACTGATTAGTTTCACAAAAACTGAAATGTACATGATGTTCAGAAAGTGAACCAAGTCGTATAGATCCGATCATAACAATGGGTAGAAGTTCTACACTAATTGACCAGATCAATTGAAAGGCCATAGAGAAAATGTTTCTTCAGATGAGGCTAGTGAGCTTTCTATTGCTAATGCAGCTGTCACAATGAACTTAAAATGACAAGTTGTAATGGCCACGAATAGACTTGAGAACCCTGGGCCTAAGTGAAATGTGGCGTAGATGATCATTGTTACGATAATGTGATTTCGGATAGTTATGAAGATGAACTGATGAAGTTCAAAAAGAGTTGTGGCATGAGTGCACAATATCTTGATAATAATGTACGTGAAATAAATCCATAGGAAGCTATGGAATTTGAATTTCCCGTCAACAAAGTTTGAAACAATTATTTTGTGACTAGTGAGCAAAAAATTTGTTACTTAACTTGGTTCGCTTGAGAGCAGTGTACAAGTTGGGACCCAACTTAATGATATGGCAAGAGTTGACATGAAGAGGAATACATATAACTAATTAATGCTTTTAAGCATAATATGTTGAGATGAGTCATAAAATTTAAGAGTCACATTTCAAAGTGGCATTTCTTTGGCGTCGATGACCATAATGAATGTGGCGGTCTTGGTGTTAGCTAGCTACATCTGATTATGTTTCTAGCAATGATGAAATTTCTCATCGTAAGATAGTATTGAATTTGAATAATACTTTCAAATGTGGAGGCATGGATACATGGTCATTATATTAATTTTTGATAAGCATATCAAAATCAATATTGATTTTTGATAAGCATATCGAAATCAATGGATGTGACACAAATATGTGTAATATCACATAAAAACATGCATATTATAAGAACAAGTAAATGCATGATTATATGAAATGTGGATTAAGACTTGCAAATGTGATTTGTTAATATGAAAAGTCTGGTGCCATGTCGATCACATCATGCTGATGATAAGTTGTAAACGATACATATCTATGAAGATATGAAAGTTCTCTCAAGAGTGGAATATGGAAAAGTGATTAGTGTCTCGAGGTACTTAAGGTACACGAACAAATAAGTATACTTGTAAGTAGTACAAGTAATTCATGACTGCAGCATGAAAAGGTTTTGAAGATATTGTTTATCTCAAATTCACTTGTGGTAAGAGTCTTCACCTTGAGAGATAATAGTGTGTCCAAAAGCCTCTAGACTGACTGTGTCAAGTCAACAGTCTTTTGGGAATGATTTTGAAAATGTCTAGGCGGTATCTGTATGAGGATATTTCAAAATGGACAAATCATGTGCTAAAATTGATATATATTGAGATAATCAATCCAGGATTGTTTACAACATAAATATTGATGGTAAGTCTAGACAAATATGTCAATGACACAATATCATCATACAACTTCTTTTTGGAGTCATTTATATTGACTATAAAAGGTTCAGTGAGATTAAAACGGACCCATTAACTTGAGTGTTAAAATAAAACCTTTGTAGAGAAGTTAAAGGAATGAGCTCGATCGAAAGCCCTTTCGAAATAAAGTCAAGGCAACGGAAAACCCAACCATGATGACTGGAGATCCCAAGAACTTGGTTCAATGGGATAACCTAATTGCTAAGACGGAGTGTGGTCACTGTGGGGGTCACCCCTAGCTCATTGCTACTTAAACAGTGACTCCCGTCCGAGGTTAAGCTCAAACCTTTTAATGATTCTGAAAGTTCGGATAAAGGAATTTCTGAACGGGTAATGCGGGATTACCTTAATAGAGAATCACCTATGTTAGAGAGAAGTGTGGCCGCTTCAATGGAGAACTATGTGGGCTTAGTTCTTTAGCAACTCTCGCAGAACCAGGTAGGGGTTTCAGGGCCGTAACGAAATGAAAGGCTATCAGGAATATATGTGGAAGTTATGTACTTCATTTACATAATAAGACGAACAGTTCAAGGACATCACGTCTACTGAATAGCCGGTAAAGAATGCATTTCTTTCCAGGGGAAGGTTCAAACGCGTTGCCCACCTATCCTTTGCAGATATAAACCGTAGAAACTATCACCATATTGAGTCGAGTCTTATGTTTAAAACTCCATTTTCTTTATGTGGGGGATTGTTGGAAAATGTTTAAAGAAAATGTTTTAATTAAAATATTTATTGGTAATCATCATGATGGTTTTAAATAGATTTTATGTAATGAGTGGTTACCAATTATATTTTTATATATAAGGAGGATGACTCCTACTATTTTGAGAGATGTATATAGAAAATATGAAAAACAAAACCTCAATCCTACATAGTTTTGGTGTCAAAGTTGTTGATGTCGGTGATAGTGGAAGAAGTCTTTCATTCGCCTTCTTCACACCAGGTGCATGTGAGTGAAGGTTGGACTGTTGTATCCTGGGAGACAAATTGCCTTGAGGAAACCCAACACAGAGTGGGAGGGCAATATTGTTTTAAGGAAAGCGCCGAGCTTGCCTCAGTCACATACGGTTTTGTATTTTTAACCTTGTTCATTATTTTCTACCAATTTCCTTTCTAATTATATTGTTCAGTAATTTCTATACCTGTAATTTCCTTTCTATTTACTAATTATTCTAACACAAAACACAGCACCATAGACACACAAAACATAAAAAACTTAAATATGTATAAGACTAGCATGTCGGAGGAATCGATTGTAGTTCGTTTAAAATAGACTGAATCACTTAATTTATTCTAATCAAAGTGACTCGAGATAAGCATATATTCACTGAGATTATAGGTTAAAGTGATTCGAGTAACAAGAAAAAACCATCTAGGATTAATCAATCGTCTAAGGCAAAACTCTATGGGAATCAATCTCTTATCAGACTAAATCAAATAATTTGGGAAGGGCAAATTCAAAATAGAAAATTTTCACTTTAGATATGAGATCAATCGAATGTTTGCTGCTTAATTAGAGAAAACCCTAGATATAAAATCAATTGTCGACCAAGAGAGCTTTATGACATTAGAGTGGAAACAAAGACTAACGACTTGACAACTCTTCTACTCTTAAAACCTATTTTTTAAAATAAACCAAGTTTTGCTCTACACGCATCATGTGTGAATTGTCATAAAAATGTTAAGAACCCTTAAGTTCTCTAGGTTGTGACCTTTATCTTCATGTTTATGATATGAATTTATGAGGATAAGGTTTTGATTTAAAAGTTGTATCTGTTAGGATAAAAATAGACTTAATATTTTACTATATTTATTTATTTCATTCCTAGTTTTCAGCATTCGTCTATCTTTAGCAACATTTACTTTTATATATACATGTATGATGTATTACACAAATAATCATTAAAAACATTTTTAGTCTTCTTCATAAATCTATCATGGTATCAGAGCCTATCCGGTCCTGATTTCTTTTCCAAAGCTTCCGCTGGTGGTGGCACCGCCACAAATGTGCCACCATCTAACCACACCACAAATCCTCTTGCCTTCCTAGCGCTGTTTTTTTCCTCTCTTTCAATTATTTTCTAAACTTCTCCACTTTGGTAGCAAGCCCATTCAGGGCTATACTCAAATTTCTTAGCGTTTTCAACAGAATCATAGATCAATCCAAATCCACACAAAAAAAAATGCAATACATGCCTGTCATCAAGGCGCTGGCTATTACTCCCAAATGCAATCTCACGTGAATGTGAAGGTAGGGTTTCGAAAGCCCTATTACAAAATAGTCCTTTTAAGGGCCTGTAAGAAAATCTTTTAAGAAGCCCATCCACAGCTTATTTACAATCTCGGTCAGCAGTCAGCATACAATTTAATCCCGGTCAGCAGCAATCAGAATTCAGTCAAGTCAACATTAATTTAATATCTGATAAAAATTAGAATTTATTCCGTAGTCATCAGTCATTGGATCATGATCGCACTTTTTAGTGCTTTGTCTTAGGTGGTTTCCCCACCCATACCATATTTCTCGGCTTGTCAACCAGTCAGATGTTTCAATCCTGACTTTTATTATTCGTTTCAAATGTTCATTCCTGATACGTAGGCATTTATTCTTTCCTTTTATCTACAGTGGTTTCCACACGCATGTCATTAACATACTCCAATCTTTACTCACAACTGTTTTCCCATTCTCATTATGTGATTCGGCTAGACAATGGTTAATGGGGCTAGCACCAGGTTCAATAAGGACGTGGCCCGAGTTGCAAGAACGGTTCTTGGACAAGTTCTACCCTGCGGCTAAGGTGTCACTACTCAGACGAGAGCTAGCCGCGCTGAAGCAGCTACATGGAGAGTCATTATCAGAGTATTATGAGCGTTTCAGGGAACTTGAAGCGAACTGCTACAATCATGGACTCCCGCAACATGTGCTGATAGAGAACTTCCTGAGATGGAACTCAGGTTGTTGAATGCTTGCGCAGGAGGAAACGTGAGGAATATGTACCAAGAAGATGTTTGGAAGTTGATTGAGGATACTGCGGACCAAGTCAGATATCAAGTATCCTTAGAGAACAATCGCGCCAGATCATTGCATCAAGTAGACGTTACTGGAGAAATTAAGGAGCTAAAAGATATGATGCAGAAAATGATGATGAAGCAAAGCGCCGATATTAGACCATGTGAATTCTGCCACGCCACAAATCATCACACTCACGCGTGCCCCACCCTGTTCGAAGAACACGCAGATGTTAATGCTATAGAGGGTGGAATAATGGACAAGCTAGGCAAGGACAGCCTAGATTCGAACTAGCTGAGAACGCGTTCAGTTTAAAAGCCGAGCAGAATTTCCAAACTGATAGAGAATCAGCTCACTCAGATTGCCACTGCTGTAAATGAACTGAAGGCTAGTGATGGCAATCTACCTTCTCAGGTTATTCAAAACTCGAAGGGAAGTATCAACATGGTCCAGGTGGACGCGCCACAACCAAACAGAACTAGCGTGCCAGTTGACACGCGCACTACTGATGGCGCAGCAGAGCTGAGTACAGATTTAGTCGTTGCACCAATTTTTACTCGCATCAGCCCGGACACATCAGAGCAGAATGAGGAAATCATGCTGAATGATTTCCAGGCTAGTTTAAAGTTGTGTTTGGCTCCGGACTTACCAGAAAAGCTCGCTGATCCAGGAACCTTCACCATCCCATGCACCATTGGAGACACGTTTGCTAGCGAGTGCATGCTTGATTTAGGAGCATCCGTGAACTTACTACCGTATTCTTTGTACTCTGCATCATCAATGGGACCTCTAGAGCCTTCTGAGATCGGTCTATTACTTGCGGACAACTCACGGACCAAAGCAAAGGGTAAGATAGAAGATATCTTGACTCATGTCGGTGGACTCAAGTTTCTAGTAGATTTTTATGTAGTTGACATGAACAAGCCAAATACTGAAGCAAGGGAGACTGTGTTGCTCGGCCGACCATTCATGAGAACCGCAAAAGCATGCATCGACGTCGGTAACGGTACTGTGACGCTACAGGATAAGAAATGCAAAATCAGATTAGATGTCATAAACCGAATCAGATTATCCAAGGAACCGGTAGAAGAAAACCAAGTCAAGTTCAGAGACAAAACTACTACATCGAGACCGACGAACTCTGAGACCATGCGCGCCAACCAGAAGATGATACCCATGGCGCGCCAGAACAACACAAAGACTAAGCCACCAGATAAAAGAAGCAGAGAGCACGGTCGAGAGCAGTATGATACGTGGGACCAGCATAGGAACGCAGAAAAGGTGCACAGGATGGTCCTGCAGAACAGAGCTGCACGACTTAAGGACGCACGAGAAGTCACATGCGCACTGTCTGGCGCATCAGATGCAAATAAGGAGCAGAATATCATTTTTTCTATTTCTCTTCCCTCTGATCATATTAATTATATTCATACTACTGATATTGACACATTTAAATTTTTGCCCCGCAGAAAAGATGATGATAAGGATTTAGGCAAAAATTCAAGTGTGGGGGAGGAGGTCCGAGCGCTATAGGATGCGCAACTTGCGTCGAGCTAACGACGTTAAACAAAGCACTCGTCGGGAGGTACCCCGACAAACTTAACTTAGTTTTTATTTTCGTGTTTTGTGTATGTTTAGTTTTTGCTTAGTTTTAGTTTTAGTTTTAGTTTGGGCCCATGTAGTTTTGGGCCATGCATGCATATGGGCTTTTTTGCACTATAAATATGTGGGGTGGGGAGAAATTTGTGTCATATTTCATTTCTACTCTATCTCTCTAAAACACAAAAACTAGCCGTTACACCTCAGCCACAACCGCCGATCGCCGCTGTGCCGCCGCCGTCGCTCAGCCCAGATTCAGACAATTTTTGGTCAGAACGTAGATCTCGATAAAGGTATTCTACTTTCAAAATTTCAATTAATTTGGAAAAGTTTTAGTGGATCAATTTAGCAGTAGAAGTTTTCAGATCTAGATCTGCGTAGTGCTCGCACGTGACAGGAAATGCGCGCCAGATTCAGCTATTTTCCGTGTTTTTCGCGCTCTCCATCATGTCAATCTGTGCTAACCAATCCGAGAAGCTTGTCTTTGACATCAAATACCGTATGTACAGTAGGTGTGAGGTTTTACCTACTGTTTTTGTCGATGAGGAATTTCTCAGAGAAATGGGACTCTACGGGGAGGTGCATGCGGCATTCGCCGCAACCGGATGGGCATCCTTCATGGAATTATACTCAGACACGGATGTGGATGACGTGTACGAGTTCCTTGCAGCCTACGAGGGACTCGCGGATCGAATCAGGTACCGCCACAGGGGCGTGTACTACGAAGCCACGCCATCTAAGTTTGGCGCGGTTATGGGTTGTGAGAGGATGCTCGGAGCATTGGTCGATGAGCACACGGACCAGGAGGCCTGGGATGACTGGACAGATGGCAGCAAGCCATACGCAAGAGGAAGGAGTTTGGGGACGGAGCTATTGGACCCGAAGATGTTCTATCTTCAAAGGCTCGTCTCCTATTCCATTTTGGGACGGTAAAAAGAATCTCAGAGGCCGGGGCTAATGGACATGGAGATTTTGAAGGGCCTCTACTATGGAAAGAAGGTGCGCTACACGCGCCTGCTCACCAGCTATTGGGAAGCTGTGCGCATGAAGGGCCCGCTGCTCTACGGAGGTTTGATCACGCACTTCCTGCGTGGATTGCACATGGAGCCTTGGACAGACGAGCATACCATTGTTCGGGCAAAGTTTCTGAAGCGCCAGAAGATGCGTCTGTACAAGGGGATCAAAGTCCGCACGGATGGAACCGCGTACTGGAACTACAGGTGCAGACTGGAGCGATGACGTCATCACGCGCAAAGAATATTTTTAAAGCTAGTTTTTAGAGATAAAGATGATTCCCATGTATTTTCTTGCCTATTTTATTGCGGAAACCCTTGCAAGCAAGACTATAAATACATTGCATGAGGGGAATCACAACACGCCGCCACATCCACAATTTTGCCCTAGCTTCGAAGAGCCGTGCGCGCAAGCTCCCGACGCGAGCAGAGCGACGCATCATTCAAATTTGTCTGTTATTTTAGTTGTTTAACTTGAAACCTTGAGATGTATACATTGAGTATGTCTAGCTAATTTATTGAATTTGGTTTGGATTCTGATCTTTGAATAATATGTTTTGAAGTCTTGTTCCATGATAAATTTAGTATTATTACTCCAAGCTCAATTGCATGATAATTAGGTTATATAGTTAAGCGAAGCCTTGACCCGTAGACTTAATTATAGAATCTATTGTCTATTGTTAAACTATCATACGTACGTGACAGTGAATGATAGGAGTGACGCTAGAATAGTTAATCACTACTTTGACCGGATTCGTGGTTAATTACACTAGACCGAGTAATCGTATCATACAGACTGTGACCGAAATGTATGCGTAGGTTATTAAGCCTTGACCAGACCTTAACTTACGTGAACATTATATCATATATCTTTAGTGACCAATGATAAACTTAGAATTTATAGTGACGAGTGTTACTTGCGCACATGTTTTCTCACTTTACTTACTTACTCACAACCCCCCAATCTTTAGTTTGTAGATAAAAATTAACTTCTCACCGTTCCCTGTGGATTGGACCCCAGCTTACCCTTACTATACTAAGGAGGAGACTCGGGATAAATTTGCAGCACACAACGACGTGCCGTCAAATTTTAGCGTCGTTGCCGGGGAACGCGCTAGAAAAGTTTTCTTTTCTTTTTAGTTATTTACTTTCCTGTTCTTTTCTATAAAAATCAAAAAAAAAAAGTTACGTTTAATCTAGTTGTTGTTTTTGCCTCTGCATGGAAGCGAGTGGAGAGAACAGCGTAATCGGCAGACGCATGGACAACACATCAAACGCGCCAACGCGCAATGCAGAGAACTTGTTTCCCAGATTACAACCTGCAGAGCTCGACATTATCAGACGAGAAGTTCAGAGAGATTTTGAGCAGCAACTTGCGGCCGAAGCAGCAAGAAACGAGGTCTAGATTCAGAACAATGTTGATGCTCGTGCGACACCACCTGTCGTGCGTGTTCCTGCGCAGCGGCTAGTCCGATAAAGGAGATGTCTGCTCCGTCAACCAGCCTTGGTGTATAATACTGCCACTAGATGGACACTTCGAGCTGCGGTCTCAGTTGGTACACCATATCCCCAAATTCCATGGTCTCTCTAATGAAAACCCAGTAAAGCACATTAGAGAATTTGCAGCCATCCGTGATAACATGAGAAGTGGGAATGAAGATCCAGAGTTGCTAAAGTTTAGAGCCTTCCGATTCTCTTTGTGCGACTCCACCAAACAGTGGTTGATAGGATTGTCACCGAGATCCTTCAGAACATGGGCCGAATTGCAAGAAAAGTTCTTAGATAAGTTCTATCCGGCCGCAAAGGTATCCCTACTGAGATGAGAGCTGGCAGCACCCAAGCAGTTGCATGGTGAATCCTCATATGAGTACTATGAGAGGTTTAGAGAGCTAGAGGCCAATTGTTTCAATCATGGGCTACCTCTGCACGTGCTTATAGAGAATTTTCTAAATGGATTGACCGAGATGGAGCTAAGGTTGTTGAACGCGAATGCTGGGGGTAATATGAGGAACATGTACCCCGAGGATGTCTGGAGGTTGATAGAAGACACAGCTGATCAGGTAAGATATCAAGTGTCACTAGAGAACAACCGCGCACGTTCCTTGCATACTGAAAGATATGATGCAAAGAATGATGTTGAAACAGACTGCCGAGATCAGACCTTGTGAATTTTGTCACGCTACCGACCATCAGACCAACGCATGTCCCACTCTCTTCGAAGAACAAGCCTATGTGAATGCCATTGGAGGGTGGAACAATGGACAAGTTAGGCAAGGAAAGCCTAAGTTTGGGTCAACTGAGAATGGGTTCAGTCGAAAAGCGGAGAAGAATTTCCAGAGACCGTGCACTGACTGGCGCGCGCAACCTAACGCACAAGCCGGTGCTCGACCTTACGCAGAACCCACCGCACAGACGCGCTGAAGGACCAGCGCAGAACAATCAGCAACCAAGACGGTCACTTGAGGACATTATGGGTCAGTTGGCAGAGAAAGTGCGTAAGAATGAAGAGCAAAACGAGAACATATTTAAGTTGATAGAGACCCAACTCACGCAGATCGCCACGGCAGTAAACGAGTTAAAGACTAGCGATGGTAATCTGCCCTCCCAAGTCATACAAAACTCGAAGGGAGGAGTCAATATGGTGAATGTGAATGTGCCACAACCAGACGCAGTTATCGCGCCAGTTGACACGCGCATTACTGATGGCGCAACAGATCAGATCCGAGATGATGAGATAATATTGGATGACGTACAAGCCAGTCTCAGGATAAGCATGGCTGCAGACTTACCGGAGAAACTTGCAGACCCTGGGACATTCACGATTTCATGCACGATAGGTGAGACGTGGGCAAGCGAGTGCATGCTAGATCTTGGGGCTTCGGTCAACATATTACCTTATTCATTGTACTCTAGTTTGTCCAGGGGACCGCTGGAACGTGCGGAATTTGGATTACTCCTTGCGGACAACTCACAGACTAAGGCAAAGGGTAAGGTAGAGGAAGTCTTGACCCATGTCGATGAGCTCACATTCTTAACTGATTATTATGTGGCTGACATGGACTAATCGGATACCCCTGTTAAAGAAACCATACTGCTTGGTTGTCCATTTATGAGAACCGCACGTGCATGTATTGATGTCGGTAGTGGTACTGTGACATTGGAGGATAAGAAATGCAAGATTCGTTTAGATGTCATCAGCCGAGTAAGGCTACTGGACGACCCAAACATAGACAGACAAGTAAAGTTCTGAGATAAGATCACTACATCCAAGAAAAGTAATTTTGAGACCTTGTGCACCAATCATAGAAGACTACCTATGGCGCGCCAAAATACCACGAAGGGTAAGCTGCCCGATAAAATAATCAGAGAAGGAGGGTGAACACAGTATGATACGTATGACCAGCACAGAGAAGCTGAGAGAAAGTGCGCAGAATGGTCTTACAGAATAGAGCTTCAAGAATGAGTGGTGCGCGAGAAGTAACTCGCGCAACATCTGGCACGTCAGAGAAGCGCACCGAGCAAAACCTCGCGTTTCCTGTTTCCCTTCCTTCAGATGATGTAAATTATGTTTTATCTAATTCATCTGACATTACTGACACACTTGACTTTTGCCATGCAGAATCAATGAAGCTAAAGAATTAGGCAAAAGCTCAAGTGTGGGGGAGGATGTCCGTGCGCCATAGTCTGCACAAGATATGTCAAGCTAACTACGTTAAACAAAGCACTCGTCGGGAGGTACCCCGACACACTTAACTTAGTTTATTTTTTGTATTTTTGTCGTGTGAGTGTTTTTCTTTTGGTTTAGTTTTAGGGTTAGTTTTAGTTTTAGTTTAGGCCCAAGTTAGTTTTGGGTCATGCATGCATGTGCGATTTTTGCACTATAAATACATGACATGGGGTGAAAATTGTGTCACACTTCATTTTTGCCTTCTCTCACTAAAAAACTAGCCGTTACACACCAAACCGCAGCCGCCAACGCCACCGCGTCACCACCGTCACTCAGTCCAGAATTGCGCGATCTTCTGCTGACACGTAGATCTCGACAAAGGAATTCTACTTTTCAAATTACGGTTGATTTGGACTAGTATTGGTGTGGCAATTTCGCACTAGAGTACTGATAGAGCACAGTTGTACGCTACTTTAAGTCCTTTACATTGCTCATATTCTAACATATTTTGGTATAAGATTACGCTTTTGGTGTAGTTTTGTATCTCAGGTCTAAAAGATGAGTTAGAACAAAAACGCAACAAGAAGGCTGATTTCCAGAACAAAAGACGACAACTTGACAACAAGGACAGAAGACCACTAGCGCTCGAGCACTATGGCGCGCGAGTGTGGGTCGCGCAGAAGACAGCAAAATGGTGACGTCAGCAGACAGCGAGATATCCGGAGCGATGACGTCATCACGCGCGAAGAATATTTCTAAGTTCAGTTTTTGGAGATTACATATTTCCTAAGCTGATTTTTAGAGATATAGATGATTTCCTACAAATATCCTTGCCTAAATATTCGTGGAAACCCTAGAAGGCAAGGCTATAAATATCAAGCTTCATGGAAATCACAGGAGAGCGATTTTAGAGAGAGTTGACGGCGCAGAGCAGGACTCAGGCGAGATCGCGCGCGCAAGCTGTCACGCGAGCCTGACGACGCACCATACAGATTTGTCTTGTTATTTCAGTTGTTATTTAATTATTCTTGAGATGTATTCAATCAGTATGAGTAGCTAAACTCACTGAACTCGGTTTGGATTTTGATCTATGAATAATATGTTTTGAGGTCTTGTTCTTAATTTGCACGATAAGTTTAATATTATTATTCCGAACTCAATTGCATGATAATTAGGTTAGACAATTAAGCGAAGCCTTGCACCGCAGACTTAGTTGTAGAATCTTTTATCTATAGTTAAACTATCAGAGGAATGTGACTGTGAATGATATGAGTAACACTAGAATAGGCAATAGCTACCTTGACCGGATTCGTTATTGACTAGACTAGATTGAGTAATAATATCATACAGACTTTGACCGGAATGTATGTGTAGGTTATTAAGCTGTGACAAGACCTTAATCTACGTGGACAATTATATCATGTACCTTTAGCGACCAAGGACAAACATAGAATTCATAGTGAAGAATTTGAACCGACCAGTTATACTTGCGCATCAGTTTTTCTTTCTTTTAATTGTTCTCACGCACAACCCCAATTCTTTAGTTTGTAGTTGAAAAGAGACTTCCACCGTTCCCTGTGGATTCGACCCCAGCTTGCCAATACTATACTAGTAAGGAGAGTCGGGACAAATTTGCAGCACTCAACGACGTGCTCGTCAAATTTTGGCGCCGTTGCCGGGGAGCGGCTAGAGAAGTTTTCTTTTCCTTTTTTCTTTTTGTTATTTACTTTTCGTTTTCTTAAACAAAAATCCAAAAAATAGTTACGTTTAATTTAGCTGTTGTTTTTGTTTTGTATGGAAGATTTTGGTTAGAACAGTGTGATCGGCAGACGCATGGACAACACGCCAGACGCGCCAGGGCGCAACGCCGATAACGTCTTTGCTCGCCTACACCCTGCCGAACTCGATGCACTCAGAAGAGAACTACGTAGAGACCTAGAGTTTAGATGGGATGCTGAATTGCCGAGACAGGACAACCAGCTGAACAATAATGTGGACGTACGTGCGCCACCACCTGTCGTGCGCGCACCACCTGTGGCGCGCCGCACCATTAAGGAGATGTCTGCTCCTCAGGCGGTTAATCAGCCATGGTGCATCATACTGCCCCCAGATGGTCACTTTGAGCTACGGACTCAGCTTGTTCATTACATACCAAAGTTCCATGGTATGGCTAGGGAGAACCCAGTCAAACACGTCAGAGAGTTCGCGGCCATTTGTGAGAATATGAGGAATGGGAACGAGGATCCTGAGTTGCTGAAGTTGAGAGCTTTCCCATTCTTTGCTTTGTGATTCAGCTCGACAATGGTTGATGGGACTAGCTCCGGGTTCAATAAGGACATGGCCCGAGCTACAAGAACGGTTTGTAGATAAGTTTTATCCCGCGGCCAAAGTATCACTGCTACGTAGAGAGCTAGCTGCGCCGAAACAGTTGCATGGAGAGTCATTATCAGAGTATTACGAGCGGTTCAGGGAACTTGAAGCGAACTGCTACAATCACGGACTCCCATAACATGTGCTAATTGAGAACTTCCTCAACGGATTAACTGAGATGGAACTCATGTTGTTGAACGCTTGGGCAGGAGGCAACGTGAGGAATATGTACCCAGAGGATGTTTGGAAGCTGATAGAGGACACTGCGGACCAAGTCAGATATCAAGTGTCGCTAGAGAACAAACGCACCAGATCACTGCATCAGGTAGACGTAACCGGAGAGATCAAAGAACTGAAGGATATGATGCAGAAGCTAATGATGAAACAAAGTGCCGATGTTAGACCATGCGAATTCAGTCACGCCACAGATCACCAGACTGACTCATGCCCCTCCCTATTCGAAGAACACGCTGATGTTAATGCAGTAGGAGGATGGAATAATGGACAAGCTAGGCAAGGACAGCCTAGATTTGGATTGGCTGAGAATGGGTTTAGTTGGAAGAACGACCAGAATTTCCAAAGGCCGCGCACTGACTGGCGCACGCAACCTAATGTATCCACTGGCGCGTGACCTTACGCGCCAGCTGCTTCCTACAACCCACCACACAGACGCACTGAAGGGCAAACGCAGAATACTCAACCACCCAAGAAGTCGTTAGAGGAAATAGTTAGTCAGTTGGCCGAGACAGTGAGAAGGAATGAAGAGCAGAATGATAAAAGGTTTAAACTGATAGAGAACCAGCTCAGTCAGATTGCCACAACTGTGAATGAACTGAAGGCTAGTGATGGTAATCTGCCCTCTCAGGTCATCCAGAATCCCAAGGGAAGTATCAACATGATGCAGATGGACGAGCCACAATCGTACAACACTAGCGCGCCAGTTGATACACGCATTACGGATGGCGCAGCAGAAGAACAGAGTACAGGAATAGTTATCGCGCCAGTCTTTGCAAGCACCAACCCTGACGCATCAGAGGAAAATAAGGATGAAATCATGCTGGATGATTTCCAAGCCTGTCTTAAGCTTTGTTTAGCTCCAGATTTGCCAGAGAAACTCGCTGATCCAGGAACTTTTACCATTCCGTGCTTTATTGGAAACACTTTGGTTAGCGAATGCATGTTAGATTTAGGAGCTTCGGTTAACTTGCTGCCATATTCGCTATATTCAGTATCATCAATGGGACCCTTAGAGCCATCGGACATTGGATTATTACTTGCTGACAACTCACAACCGAAAAAGCAAAGGGAAAGATAGTAGACGTCTTGACTCATGTCGGCGAACTCAAGTTCCTAGCAGATTTCTATGTAGTTGACATGAGCAAGCCAAATGCCGAAGCCAGAGAAACCGTGTTGCTTGGTCGACCATTCATGAGAACCGCGCAAGTATGCATTGATGTCGGTAAAGGTATGGTGACATTACAAGATAAGAAGCACATACTCAGATTAGATGTCATCAACAGAATCAGGTTATCCGAGGAGCCATTGGTGAATGATCGGGTGAAGTTTAAAGACAAGGCACCTACACCCAAGCCCTCTGAGATGATGCGTGCCAGCCAAAAGTCTATGCCCTTGGCGCGCCAGAACAACATAAAGGGTAAGCCACCCGATAAGAAGAGCAGAGAGCGGAGCCAAGAGCGGCACGACACTTGGGAACAGCATAGGAACGCAGATATGGTGCGCAGAATGATCATGCAGAATAGGGCCGCGCGACTCAGGGATGCACGAGAGCTTACACACACACATACTGGCGCATCCGAAAGACCTAACACGCGAAACTTTGCGTTTTCTATCTCCTTACCTTCCGATCAT
>QZGG01002013.1:0-47237 GCA_006409495.1 Sedum album | reverse complement strand
TAATTTATCTAACGAAAATAGTAACGAGGTGGTGAAATGGTAACAGAGCTATTTATAGAGGTGGTTTTCTATAAATACGTATTATAGGGATAGTTTTCTATAATTACTCCTATTATAGTGTTTTTCTGGAATTTACCTTTTTTTTAATATCCTTGAGTTACCCTCTCCAGTGATCACAATTATAAAGGATGACGCAGGCAAATTACGTAGCTACTGTAATGAAAACTGCCTCAAGTCCATTAACCCCTCTAGATCCTCTCAAGATGATTCAGTGATGGAGAATAGAGTTCGATATAGAACCATACAGTTTATGGATGACTCAAGGACATAATTCTTATATCACTTATGTCATAAGGTCGCTGATTTAGGTAGCTGAGTTAGGAAAGTTTTTCTTTTCCGGTCTCAGAGTGCTCCATTTGTAATGTCGTGTCCTTTTAGGACCTTTTAATAAAGCAGTTTGTGTTTTAAAAAAAAATCAAAATTCAGGAATGGACTGAGAAGGAAAGGCAGCAAGGCCAGCTGTCAGCTTAAGATCGGATATGAGATACGTCCACACTCCTCTAGTCTAAATAATCGCATTGATGAAGATAATCCACATATTTGACCCTCCTTAATCAACAACATGCTTACGACATGTTTTATTAATCGTCTTGTTTTCAATCATCAATAAAAGACAGGCAATAGCAGCAATTTCTAGCCAGATCCCGATCCCCATTCATCGCCGTCGCTTTTCGGATTCATTGCTGGTTAGTTTCGGCTGGTCAGCGATTTTCAGGTTTCTAAGGATTATTGATTTTAGGTAGCTGTCCTCTTTTGCAGCTTGCCTCTGTTGATTCCGAGTTCTCTCCTCGCCTCATCATCCGTTTGAATTGAATTTCTGATCATCATCTGTTTTTGTTTAATTTCCCAATATCATGTCTTTCTACTTGCTCCTTTTTCATCAGCTATATGTGCTTTCTTAGCTTCTGTACATCCTATAAAAGAAAGACCCAACGCTAGTCTCAGGGATGGATTTTTTTATGATGCAACTGTTGCAAGATCTGTGAGTCATTATAGCATCATGGCACAAGAAAAATGTGACACTTTCCTCGTCTTTTCTGCTGAAACCTCACTTGGGAATGGACTCCGTGCCTCTTTGTATTTTTTGGGGCTAGCTTATTGTTTTATTGGCCTATCAGCAATAACAGGCCGCTTCTTCTGCTCAATGGAGAATGTTGTGAAACACTCCAGGAAAGTGGTGGTGTGGGATCCCTCAACCAATACTGAGCACATTAAATATGAAAAGATATGGAATTTTGCAATTGCTGATATTAGTCTGCTGGCTTTTGGGACGAGCTTCCCCCAAATATCTTTGGCCACCATTGATGCTTTTCGAAATCTTGGAAACTTGTATGCCGGAGGTTTGTTTCATAACCACTCAATTACACTTTTTGTAAGGCAAAAGTTGAATTTTTTTAACTAGTTATCTTTATTAATGAGCTTTACAAATGACAGATAGGTACCGACACAATATATTGCTTCAATTTTGTGTTTCTAGTTAGTTCATCAGTTAGAATCACGTTTTGCAGTTCCATTAATGTACTCAGCCATTGATAACGAGCTACAAATTTCATATCTTGTCTAACAATAGTACAGTTTGGAGTTCTCTTCTCATGTTCGCCACATACAACAGAGAAGAGAAAGCCGAAAGTTGCTACTTGCTACTTTTTTAGTTATTTCTTTTAATCGTATTTACTACAAACAAAATTGTATAGACAGAAAAATGATTGGGAAAATGTGAAGGGAAGCAAATAAACTGTAGAAATGCTTTTTCTTTCCCATTGTGGTTGGTCGGACGACAAAAAAGCTTCAATTTTTTTGTCGTACACTGTCCACACTGCACTCTCATATATAAACTTTTATTAAATAAAAGTAAGTTCTTAAAGTAGCAAAATAAGTTTACATGCATTTTTTCTCATTCCACCCTAGTTTCCTTGAACCCAGGCTCTAAGGACTTTTCTTGTGTAACCTACTAACCTGTTCCAACTATCTGATTTATCATCCTTTAATTTTCAGGTCTGGGCCCTGGGACACTGGTTGGCTCTGCAGCGTTTGACCTCTTTCCTATACATGCTGTATGTGTCTTGGTACCGAAAGCGGGAGAGTTGAAAAAGATATCTGATTTAGGAGTGTGGCTGGTAGAGCTGTTCTGGTCTTTTTGGGCATATATTTGGCTATACATAATTTTGGAGGTAAGTACTGCATACCTCTCGGATATCCTCAGTGCTTATTGTTGTTGAATTCTCTAACGACCGCAAGTTCGTACAAATTTGGCTTTTGCCAAACCTTAGTTATGACTTGCAGTCCTAAAAGAAAAGGTCTTCCTTTTATGCGTTCAACAGGTATGGACTCCGAGTGTTATAACATTGTGGGAAGCCTTATTGACAGTCTTAATGTATGGCTTATTGCTGCTACATGCTTACGCCCAAGACAAAAGATGGCCCTACTTCTCTATTCCTCTGTATGTATACTTTCCAGTTTCCATCACTTTTATGTATTTCTATTTTCTTATGCCGTAAGCTTATCTTATAATGTCCAAACACGGCAGGGAAAGATCTGAGCGGCCAGAAGATTGGGTCCCAGAGGAAATCAATTCACCACATAAAGAAGATAGCTGTGAAATACTTCATGTGATGAAGTGGAAACTGGAACCATTGTGGATATTTTCTCTATTCACTCAGGTGAAAGAATTAAATGTCTTATGTGAGTGATGCTGTGGTCATGTTATGGACCTTTTTTAACCTCAAGTCCTAAATGCCAGTAATCGCTTGTGGAAAATTTTAATCTAATAGAAAGGCAGCCCTCACCTCAGTTCCCATTGTTGACTTTTTCAAGGAACAAGCTGTAAATTTGTAGGTGGTTAATATTCTGAAAAATGAATATGTCAACTTTGCAGGCCATGATTATCAAAACATTCCCATGGCAGATGAAGCTGAAACATCTAATGTGAGTTCTTACCAAAAAAAAAGACAGGCCTCATATTTTCATGATGTGGAAACAACAATTTGTGGATGCAGTCAAGGTATGCTACTCTGCTGGGACTCTTCGGATATCTTTTCTATTATGGTTGTTGTTTTTGTTTTAGCTGGCTGTTTTACTTTTTTGTGAGATTTTTGAAGCATATGTCAACTCTGCCATTTAGACTGTAATAGGCTTACAGGTTGGACATTCAAAATTACAGATGACAGTCAAGACTTATCTATGAGTGTGCATTGGGGTTGATTGTGTTTAAATTGGGCAGCCTATTCAGATTACATTTTATAATGATGTGCGAGTGTTTTCGCAGATAAGGGAAAATTAAAATAGTGAATCACTCTCTCTGATGATGTACATGGAATCTGTTAGACTGTTACCCGATGCACTGAGTTTTTCCCGGATTTTTAAAGCTTTTATAATCCAATGTACTTATTTCTGAAGCTCATATGATCCAATGTACATGTGTTCAATATTTTGGCTGCTAGTATATTATGGCTGTCCAAGCATGTAAGTAACTGTAAATCCTGTTCTAAGCACTGACACACCGAATCATTTTTCATGATTTGTAACTTGGCAGTTGGAAAGTCCAGAGTCACGGAAGTTAAGCAGCAACACATCGGCACGACTTGCAAGAATGTCATGGCAGTTACTTCTTATCCCATGGAGACTTCTATTCTCTTTTGTGCCTCCTTATCAAATTGCACACGGATGGATTGCATTCATTAGTTCTCTTATTTTCATTAGTGGAGTTGCTTATGTCGTAACAGAGCTAACGGACCTAATAAGCTGTGTCACTGGTTTGTTTCTGCAGACAATCTGGTATAAATAAAATTTTGTAATATCTAACCCTAATAAATTGTCCTTGTCTTGCAGGAATAAATGCTTATGTAATAGCATTTACAGCACTGGCAGCGGGAACCTCATGGCCTGATTTAGTTGCTAGTAAAATTGCAGCTGAACGTCAAACAACTGCAGACTCAGCCATTGCAAATATCACTTGCAGGTTTGTTCTGCATCATTTAAATAGATTTATTTATCTCATGTTTTTGTTTGCGGTTTTTTAAATTGCAGAATTTAATGTTTTCTGTTTCCACCCTTGCAGCAATTCAGTAAACATATATGTTGGGATTGGCATTCCGTGGCTGATTGACACAGCGTATAACTATATCGCATACAGGGAGCCGTTGTATATAAAAAATGCAGAAGGTCTAAGCTTCTCGCTTCTCATCTTCTTCTGCACATCTATAGGCTGTATCGCGGTGTTAGTATTCAGGCGCGTAACACTGGGGGCCGAGCTAGGAGGGCCTAGGATGTGGGCGTGGGCAACATCGGTATATTTGATGTTTCTCTGGGTTGTCTTTGTGGTGCTATCATCACTGAAAATATATGGTATCATATAAAGTTTGAAAAAATAATAGACGGTATGCTCAATGGTTATATCATTTCTTCATCAAGGGATGGTATCATATAGAATCGTGTTTAGGGGTGTCAATGAGCCCGAGCATTCGTGAGCTATTCACGAGCAAGTTCGGTCAAAGCTCGGCTCGATAATAAACAAAAGCCAAGCTTGAGCATGGTTTCTCGGCTCGATTAATAAACAAGCCGAACATGAGCAGAGGGGTGCTCGGCTCGTTTATGTTCGTGAACGGCTCGTTTACCTGCTCGATTAAGGCTCGATTATCGAGTAGCTTGTTTCAAGTTGAACAGGAGTTGATTTTTGTGAAATCTCTAAACAGAGACTTGTATTGAGAATTCATGTAGTTGGTAATAGTTAATCGAGTAGCTTGTTTATATGAATTCGAGCAGCATGTTTATAAGCTTATGACTGATTAAGCTCGCGAGCCGAGCTCGAGTAGGCAAAAAACTAATCGAGCCGAGCTCGAGCAAGATATATTAAGGCTCGTCGAGCTCGAACTCGAGCTCAAGCAGCATGAAAATCAGACGAGCCGAGCTTGAACATATCGATGTTCGGCTCGGCTCGTTTACGTCCCTAGTCGTGTTTGAGCAGGCATGGTGATGGTACGGCTCCAACGTAAACTGTAGATTGATCACTGAGATCTGTAACATTTATTGAAGAGCAGTTGGTAGCCTTGGATAAACAGTAGACACGAACTCTCTACAGATGTTAAGCTCTATCATTTTACATTTTTACCTTTCATTTCAAGCAAAGTAAACTGCAGGAATAAAACAAAAACTACTGAAAATATTTACATTCAGCCCAACTTAACGAAACAGAAGCAGAGAGTAACTATTTATCAAAATCACGAGTTTAAGTTTCCTTCAAAAAAAACACACGTGATTGGATTTGGGTTGACTTTCTCAAAATAAGAAAAGGCCCATTGTTTTATACATTGATTCTCCAATCCAAATGCGACCCTTGGAATCCCAGATCCCATTTATTCCGTTTCTTGTCTGAAATTGGTGCACGATGAAATTTTGCAAGAAGTACCAGGAGTACATGAACGCCTACGATTCCAATAAGCTTCCTAGAGTTGGATTGAAGCAGTTGAAGAAGATTTTAAAGAGGTGCAGGAAGGATTCAGACTTTCATCATGCCCAACTGATTTGCAACAGCCAGGAATGTCCAGGTAGTAATCATTTCCTTCCAATACTTTGTCTTTTAAGTTACACCTGGCCGCTTATTGTGTTATTCGATATGCAGTTTGTGATGGTTCTTTTTTCCCTTCCCTGCTTAAACAAATGTCTCAAGTAGTTGACACCTTCAATCAGCGGGCTCAGAAATTACTCGCTCTGCGTCTTGCCTCAGGGTTTCAAAAGTACTTCATATGGATTAAAGGTAAGCACCATCGTAATCATGCTGCTTTAATCCAGGAGGGCAAGGATTTGGTTACCTATGCACTTATTAATGCCACTGCAATCAGGAAAATACTCAAGAAATACGATAAGGTATATATACTCATCCACTTCTAAACACTGCACAGTCCTTTACTACGCGTTGGATGTTGTTTCTTATTTGAGTCCTTTTCTATGCGTTGGATGTTGTTTCTTATTTGAGTCCTTTACTATGCGATGGATGTTGTTTCTTATTTGAGTCCTTTACTATGCGTTGGATGTTGTTTCTTATTTTAGTCCTTTAATGCAGGTTCATTACTCTAATCAAGGGCAGGCTTTTAAATCACAGGCACAAAGAATGCACATGGAGATACTTCAATCACCATGGCTCGTTAATCTTATGGCTTTTTCACATTAATTCACGTGAGACCAAAGCAAGCTCAAACAGCCCACCTGCCTTTTTTGATGGGTGCTCCCTCACTATCATTGATGACAAGCCGACACTTTCTTGTCAACTTTTCGAATCTGTGAAGCTTGAGGTTGACCTGACTTGTTCAGTATGCCTCGTAAGTTGTTTACACCATCCCAATTAGAGTATCATTGCAGTAACTCAAAAAACTGTTTATGGGGACTCAAAATATTCTTTAGCTCAATGTTAACCCGGATATAAATTTACTAGTCTTGTTAATAATGTTTTGAAATGGTTTTCACTAGGTATAAAGGTATATTTTTTTAATTACAGGGTATAAGTATATTCAGTGTTGACTGCTTTTTTGGGTCGCTGATGAACCTTGTGGTCATGGTGTTTGGTTTAAATTGGTTTATTGTTGATTTTAAGTTGTTAATTTGGGCCATAAGTGTGATGATTGAAATTTGAAATTATAAGCCTCTACGTATCAGTTGATCACTGTCTGTGAGTTAATGATGATACTTTCTTTCAAAGTTTTGCTGGCGGAGTATGAATTTAGTTTGTTTTTTGTTTTTCTTTGTTTCAGGACACTTTGTTTGATTCAACTGCATTGTCTTGTGGACATATGTTTTGCCACATGTGTGCTTGTTCAGCTGCATCTGTGACTATCGTGGAGGGACTTAAAGAAGCAAGTCCAAATGAAAAATGTCCTTTGTGCCGTGAGGTGAGACCACATGCTAGAAGACTGTCTTTTTTCATTCTACATTCGTCTAAAACCCTATCCTGCATTGTAAGACTGTTTACGTGTGTTGGCAGGCTGGAGTGTTTGCAGAGGCAGTTCACTTGGAGGAACTCAACATAATGTTAAAACGAGAGTAAGTTTATTTTTTTATTCATCATCAACATCCTACTTTCCGAACAAGTCCAAAGAAACTCAAATTCATATTTGTGAGTGACAGATGCCAGGAATACTGGGAGCAGCGGCTTCAAACAGAGAGAGCGGATCGAATAAAGCAAGCCAAGCAGCACTGGGAGTCACAATGCCGTGCGTTTATTGGCGTTTGAAAGATAATTAATAACAGCAATTGTGCCATACATTTTGTACGTGTGTTGTGTAGACCAGACGTAAGAAATCCTAAATTTCGTTCTTCATTTTATGTAAGGATGCCTTTGTTTGTTAAAAGTACACACATGAGCCGATTGATTTATTAGCTTAGAGGCGGTTCATTCCACTCCATGCCGTGTAACAAAACAAACTCAGGCTCTCTGTAAACTTTGTTTTGATGTAAGGAATGTCTCATATAACACTCACAAACGGAATATAAAAGACCAACAAAGATAGTCAAACACAGACGAAAGATCTAGACTTGGCAAATGATATAACCGTGGATTCATTTAAAAATCTATTAAATTAAATATTAAAGAACACTTGATAAAAGTAGAACATAAATTCACCGTTTTCTTTCCTCTACCCATCCCCGATTGACACATACAAATGACAAATGGATTAAATGAATATAATCATATATCTATTAATCAGTTAATATATATTCAGTTGGATAAAATTCTGAAAGGACGAGTTGTATGTAATTGTTTGACGGTTGAAATGTATGTAATTGTTTTTATTAAGTACAACTATGAAATGATTACAACTAGATATCCGTTTTGTCCATCATTACTTTATACTTCATATCCTTATATGTAATTGTTTTCATTAAGTTGAAATGTTGTCTCTATATTTTACATTAATTAATGTCCTTCTAGACCTTAATCCTCTATGCAATTAAACCATTAATTATAAATAGATTTAAATTAATTAGTTCATTAACCATTTAACAACCACTCATTTCCATCCATTAATCCATTATGACACCTCTAGTAAAATCCACTACAAACGCATGACTCTTCACCAATACGTAGGGGTTGCTAGCTCACGTATCCAACCACGATGATTTTGAATTCAGGGCAAAACAAGTATGAGAGTTGGCCACTTTTTATTCTCCTCTTGCATTGCATGCTTAACTTTCCATCGATGCCTCTAAATTTCAGCTTTCAAGCAACTATCCAGCCACTTCGAAGATCCCCTTCGGCCCATGACCTATGATTGTTGCTTTGCTTGGACGTGAATTTGAAACTTCCTTGTTTCACGGCCCACTATCAATGAAAGACCCAAATACTTTTCATGTTTATCTAACGATGTCACTCAGGACATCTTTGATTTCTTTTGCTTATTGATCGAGCGTATTTATATGAATCGTAAAATTGTTGGGAAGTAAAGATTAGGTAAAATGCAAACAGATCTCGACCATTAAATTTTGAAGATCTGACGGCATTAATTTAGGGTCAATTTGTATATATTGAAAGATTTAAATATTGAATTTAATGTTTACAACCCATAGTGGGGTAAATTAGTCATGAACTTGCCAAAATTCAAGCGGTTTTGAGATCCTTGAAATCTTGGTTTTAGGTAAAATTCAGTTCCGATTCGATGTGAGTATTGATTTCGCAAATCAGCGAAACCAAAAACCCAGCTCAGAGACGATTCGTGAATCGACCACCCCAAACCATCCTCGGCTCACTCTCGATCGGCGATTTTGAACCCTACACTATTTTTGGAAACACTTATCAAGTTCGGTAACATCGATTTGTAGATCGATTATCTACATGATATGTAGATTTACGAAGTCTACTATGTTTGCAGGTCGCGTGAACACGCTGCGAGAATGATTCCAAGAAGATTTGGTATAGAAATATGGCAAGTCGTTTACTTTTTCAGTGTATTAGCACTCGTTTATGCATTATTCAGTATCTGACCTCATATGATTTGTTAATCATATTGTAGCAAATCATGAAGCGTGCGTAGAAGAAAAATTGCATTGATGCTCTTAGAAGAAAGCAAAGCACGTAAAAGAATGCTCCCACTTGCTAGAGATAAGAAATGATAACACGATAGCTGAACTGTAGATATTTTGGATTGTTTGGGATGTTTAAAACAACAACTAGCTTTGCGTTGATATTTTGGTTTGATGTTTTGGATTGATATGTTTAGTTGATGTTCTGGACTCATTTAATGCATTTTGATTGAAAAAGCAGAAAAATTCATAGTTTGTGTCTTAGTCCACAGATCGCATGTATATGGTCCACGAAAATGCATTCATATGGTTCATGATTTGAGGCATATGGTTCATGAACCACATACTACCATAACGTGAATCTTCTAGTAGTTCATTATATACTATAAAAAGTAAGTATAGAATATCGCACCTGCACAACTTTGACATTACATATGCAATTCATGTTTCATAATTTGAATCATCATGGTTCATGAATCATACGCAAACCGTGAATCATTCTTTACTGAACAGAGTGGTTCATATGATCACATTTATAAGACTTTTGTGACATATTATTATCTATCATGATCCATAAAAAGAGTAGATATGATTCATGAATTATATTAGGGATTATTGTCGAAAACCACCTCTTATAGGGCGTAATTGCCGAAAACCGCCCCTTATACATTTTATTGCCGAAAACCACCCGTTGTTCGTTTGACTTTTGTTGACCGACACATTTTAACGAAATACGTTCAATTAGTGTTAAATCTCCGTTAGATGAATTAATTAGACATTAATTAGGTTAATTCAATTTATTAGGTTACGTCCTATAAGGGGTGGTTTTCGGCAATTACGGCCTATAAGAGGTGGTTTTCGGCAATCCCCGACGGGTGGTTTAACCTAGTTGTTTGATGCACAATTATTTGCATATCGATTGAAATATATTATTATATTCTATATTAGACTCTTTGTGCAACAATTACTATATTCGATTGAAATAAAGTAAATATGAAAGAAGTTAGGGGTAAAATGAGACTCTTTGTGCTTTATACATACGATAGATGGATATATATATATATATATATGTGGATCCTCTCAATTTGGTGGACTCGTGGATCCCCTCTTGCATCCGTTGATTGCATTTTTTGGATGCATCAGATTGCGCCACGTATGTGTATTTGTCATGTGCACATCACGTGTGCACATGACAAATGTACACGTGCAAGTCACATGCTTCACTAATGCGTTGGCACAATCTGTTGCGTCCAAAAAATGCAATCAACGGGTGCAAGAGGGGATCCACGAGTCCACCAAATTGAGAGGATCCACATGATACTTTCCGTATATATATATGATGGAAAGAGATCAAGGAGGACATCCATTTATACGTAGGACAGTAGGACATCATCTCAATCATTTATTTCTAATAATCTAATAATTGAATTGGTCGATTAGATAGACAGACAGAGTAATACAAAAGTGTGAAATATTTGGGGTGGTTTTCGGCAATTACGGCCTATAAGAGGTGGTTTTCGACAATTATCTCTGTTGAGATTTGAGGTTGAATTAATTGAATTTTATTAACCTAATTAATTGAATTAACCTAATTAATGCCTAATTAATCCATCTAACGGAGATTTAACACTAATTTAACGTTTTTCCGTTAAAATGTGTCGGTCAACAAAAGTCAAACGAACAACGGGTGGTTTTCGGCAATAAAATGTATAAGGGGCGGTTTTCGGCAATTATGCCCTATAAGAGGTGGTTTTCGGCAATAAACCCATTATATTAATATATTATGAATCAGAATTGATACTTGAAATTGATAGGCAAATTGGTAATGATGTTTTCATGTAACAGTAACTTTAAAAAATTATTCTGCATTATTATCCCCTTTGTTATGCTCACGTTCAACTTCCTTAGAACATATAGGAATTTTTGATAAGCAGTTGCGAAACGTCATGGAAAATTTTTATGCCACAATTGCTACACTTTCTCTTGGTCCTCTTCGAACTGATTATAGCCTCCTCCTGTTTCGTCTTCAAACACTTGCTTTGTCATTTGTTCTTCGACTTATTATGAGTTTTAACATTAACCTCATCGGGTTGTTCCATGCCTAGAACCTATTTGAAATAATCTTATCAGAACATCAATGTATACAAAATCAAACGACGAACTAAACTTTCCAATTATAAAACATCTATGATTCATGATTTACTAAAATATGATTCATGAATCAAATATATGCAAATATTGGACTTACGATAAAACTATTATGATTACATAACATGCGACGAATGCAGTATTTGTATGAAATAATCTTATCAGAACATCAATGTAAACAAAATCAGATGACTAACTAATCTTTTCAAGTATAAAACATCTATGATTATTGATTTGCTATAATATGATTCATGAATCAAATATAGACAAATAATGGACTTACGATAAAAATATTAAGATTACATTACATTCGGTATTTGTATTAAATAATCTTATCAGAACATCATTGTAAAAAAATCAGATTACGAACTAATCTTTCCACGTATAAAACATCAATGATTCATGATCTGCTATAATTTGATTCATGAATCAAATATATTGGCAAATAACGGACTTACGATAAAACTATTATGAATACACAACATACGACGAATGCAGTATTTGTATGCATTTTCTGACTATCTGACGAATGCAATTACAAATAAATCGAAACATACCAGTTACGAAACACATGTCTTCCGTCGGAGTGATATTCGCAGATTTAGAACTCACCAAAGGATCATTAGACTCTCCTAATTGAAAGAGGCGAGAGTTGCTATCGAATTCGAAAACCATTATTTTGATAATTCGGTTGAGACACAACCTAGACGTATTTGGAAAATCTATGAAACAAAATTGAATGATTGGAAAACAAAAAATTGAATGTCGGTTACCGTATAATAAGGGATTGAATTTAATTAATATATTCGTAAATATATTCTATTGTATATTTCCAATATTACCCTTTTATGATTTAATATATTAATTAATCAGATTAGATTGTATCCGCCAGATGTAATTAAATGGATGGTCTAGACCTGTTTGTATTTACAACTAATGTGTCACTTTTCATTTGATCCTTTACCAATTGCAAATTTTTATAAGTTGATTATATATTTTCATATATTATTTTACGTTTTGTGAACGATTTATGTTATAAATGCATCAAGATTTTTTTTTGACAATTCGACGCAATTCCAAATCAACAAAAGCAAATGGAGATATGATTTTTAGCTCCTCGCGGAGGGCATTGATTTTTCTACGCGGAGGGTATTCATTTAATGTTTTTCCTTAATCCTCAGTGGACAGAAAACATATATCTTCCGCGATTGGTCACGAATGCAGAGGCTTCACAATTAGGCTATGATAATAACATTAAATCTTCACCCTCCGGGCCCAATATTCTTCATCCTCCGTCCCAATTCCAGATTTTGCGAATTACATTATCATCAAGATGGGAAAAATTCTTTATTTGTGAGGATAAATAAGACCACTCTTTATCAATCAAATTTGTGAAATAATTCTTACTTTAAACTCTTTTAATTCCATTGTATATTGTCATGAATATTACGTGTAACTAAAATTACTCAATTTGGAGAATTGTTTGTTAACATGTCTTAATGATCATTATGCATAATTATTTTATATGAATTTATAATAATTTATGTCTTAGCGATCATTATGCATGATTATTTTATATGAATTTATTATAATTTTCTGTGAAAATCAATAAATGTGTCGTATGAAATTCATTGTCCTGTCATTTGTGAACAGAGCGTACGTTGAATTTTCAAAATAACCATTACGTGACATGCTATGGTAAGTCGCTAAACATTTGGTCGCATAAGGACCCTTATGAGATTTAATTTGGTAAGTCACTATACAACTAGTTGCATAAGATACATGAAGCGACTGACTTTGGTTAGTCGCTTGTTGCATAAGATGATAAATGTAACTAACCAAATAAGTTAGTCATATAATGTAGCTTATGCGATTATTTCTTATGTGACATCCTTAAACTTTATTTCATAACCCATTTTCTGACGTAGTGGATGTAGGTGTTGAATAATAAAAGAAGTTAGCTGACAATTCCAACATCGACCAGTTGACTGAGAATTGTTGTATATTTGGCATTTGTAACTATAACAAGTAAGTTGACTTTTAGATCAAACGAGAGATCGGTCCATTGTATGCTACATTTTTTTACTAGGTACTTAAAACCTAAATATTTTTACTTCAGTTGGAAGCGAAATTCGCTAGTATCCTGAACACTAGTCCTACAATAGAAAATGGGCATAAGTCATCATGCAGTTGTAACTCTACCAATTATTTCGATCGTATATTCTTAGGTTTAAGAGAAAAAAAACATTTGTAAATATTAGGACTGAGATTTTGTACCGAAAGACACAAATTGAACTAGCAACCCTAATAACTGGCATGTGTTCGGGGCAGGTTGTTTTTATTATTTTATTTTTGAAAAACACGAATTATATAGTGCCAGTTGTGTAGGCGGAACAATTACTAAAGGAGTTACAGTTTGATTTTTTATAGCACAAGTTAGACTGTGCGCGACTGCTAGTAATTATAAATAAGGATCTTTGTCGTAAAGCCCTATATATATTGAGTTTTGCTAAAAACCACTCATATCTTTAAACTCAACCGAAACCACCTTTACGTTTTTAAAAATTATTAGAAACCCTAAACCAGTGTATTTAACCATGACCAAAAACCACCTATAAGTTTCTAAAATCTGTCAAAAATCACCAGTACTTGTAAACTTAACCAAAGATAAAATAAAATAATTAAAAATCAACTAAAATTTAGAATTTTTTGAATTCATTTGTTTGCCAAGATTGATATTCAAATATTTAGTGGATGATGACTAATTTGAATAGAAAGGTACAATTAATAGTGAAATGTAAAGTTCAAGAGCAAAGATCAGGTGAAAAGTAACCTTAGTTGTAAAATGCAAACAGATCTCGACCATTAAATTTTGTAGATCTGACGACTATTAATTTGGGGTCAATTTGTAAATATTGAATTTAATAATTATAATCAATTCAAGGGTAAATTAGTCACAAATTTTTCACAGCGGTTCCAAGCTTCCTAAAATCAAGGTTTAGGTAAGATTTGATTCCGATTCGAATTCAACCTCGATTTCACAAATCAACAACCTTAAACCATCCGTCTCACTCTCAGCCGCGATTCCAAAACCCTACTCTTCGTTTGGAATACTCATGTCGGTAATGTCGTATTCATATAACGATTAGTTACATGCGGCGTCTATTTACCATGTTTATTTACATTTGCAGAACACAATACCACCGCGAGAATGTGCCCAGAAGATTTGAGAATTGAAGTGAACATGTATATTGAGTTGATATTTTGGTTTGATATGTTAGGTTGATGTTCTGGGTAGCTATCATGTAAACAACAAGTATTCAAAACATGTATTTTGGTTCACAATTTGGATACATATGGTCCACGATTTGCATTCATATGATTCATAATTTGAGTCATATGGATCATGAATCATATACTACCGTAACGTGAATCTTATATTATTTCGTTATATACGAAAAATAATATGATTATTGAATAACGCACCTGCATGAACTTTGACCTTTAATCTACACAAAAATCATGATGACTTATCATGATTCTTGAATCATACACGGTTAAATCGTGAACCACACTATAGTCAAACAGAGTGGTATATAAAACACAACTGTCCATAAACAGAGTGGTCCATATGATTACATTTATAAGAACTTTGTGACACATTATTATTCATTATGATCCATAAAAAAAGTATATATGATTAATGAATTATATTAATACATATTCTGAATCACTAATTGAATACTTGAATAATGATGTTTCATTTAACATTACGTTTAAAAAATAAAACCACACTCGTGTTACAATTTTTTTATAAAAACAAACCATAACAAATATTAGTAATACTAAACAAAGCATAATACGAATACGAAATACTGAATTAAATCTATCAGAACATCTATGTAAACAAAATCAGATGACGAACTAAGCATTCAAGTTATAAAAACATCCATGATTCATGATTTGCTATAATATGATTCATGAATCAAATGTATACAATGTATGGATTATACGAACGAATATATTAGTAATACAAAAACAAACCCTAATGAAATACGAAATACTGAATCTATGAAATACGAAACATATTGAAAGAGGCGAGAGTTGCTATCGAATTCCGAAACCATTATTTTGGAATTCGGTGAAGCACTTTTCATTTGACCTATTACCTAAAAGTTCAAATATATGGAAAAAACATGCCTTTTATTTTTGATGAAATACAGAATAGAGACTTACTCCTGAGATATGATATTGGGGATCAAACAAACATATAATTGATCAAACCGATCATATCAATACGACTTATATCTTTTCTTCAAGCCTTTTGCATATCTGTAACCTTCGCCCAAGCAGGCCTGGCAGTGATGTCAGTCACCCATGCACTAACAAGAGGACGAGAGTCAAACAGCTTCTTGACAGGGGTTCCATTAGATACTGTATGGCAGGGAGGTGATGCAAATCACCAGAGTGAAGCTGTCCGCACCCAGATATTTAGACTGAGCGAGACGAGCCTCATAAATATCAAGAACTTTAGCCAGTTTAGCCTCATATTCCTTTACGACTGCATCATCAGTTGGCATGCCAAATTTTGGCTTCACCACAATCTCCCAGATGATTTTGGAAGCTGGTGGGTCAAACTGACATGACTCCACCTCCTTCCACACGGAAAGTATTGCCATCTTCTTAGAGTCCGGAAAGATCAGAGGTGTTCCCTTTGCTGCATTCTCATAAGCAACATACATGGTAATAGCTCTGGACTCTGCATATCAATGAATGAAGCCTATGTAATAAGTAATCAGATGATTAACAACTGACTCAAGTAAAATATGTAACTCATCTTACCGAACAACGTGAGATCATCATCTTTAAAGGCAGGAACTTGTCCAAAGGGCTGTGTAAAATATCATCAAGTAAATACTTAAGCAAAAAGAGGGTTTATGCTGCCTTGCAGATAAATCAGAATGATAAACTCACGTTCAGTCTAAGGAATGGTTCCTGTTTGTGTTCGCCTTTAGCAAAATCGACTGGCACAAAGTCAAAGTCAAGCTCCTTCTCGTAAAGACAGGCCAAAACCCTCATGGTGGCAGTAGAAAACGGATTTCCATGTACCGCGAAGGGAGCCATTTGTAGCAGAAACGCAAGATGATAGCAAGAAAACTGAGATCTGGAAATATATAGTTGATCAGTGGATGTTGGTATTTTAGAGATGCGATGCTTGTTTTTATAAGGTAATCATCGGTTGATTAAAGTTGGCCAGTGGCTTTGGTTTAACAATGACCTGCGCACTACCTACTTCTAGAAACAATACATTTTTATGTGCAATTGTTTTTGTTCTGATGGAAACAGATAAACAAACCACAGCTTACAATATACATTATTAATGTGCAATTATTGAATGCACTATTCTTCCACCTACTATTTTGGACTAAAATATGCGGCCAACTTTTCATTAGTAACATGAGTTATTGTATGGATGATGGATCTCCCAAAAAGTCAACTTGATCCTAAACAGTCCGAATTTGAATAATTATATAATTACATAGGGTTAGTTAACTCTGTGTCCAAGATAGCATTAATTTCGAAATTCAAGTATAAAGTGGGAAAATTTTAAATATATTAGGTTTGAGTTTAGATGATTACGATTTAAAGTATAAGTTGAATTTTCAAAATTGATCACTTTTTACATTCCCGCGCTAAATCGCGGGTTCCCTTTTAAAAATGTCTGGTCATTTTCGTCGCATATGCCAAACAACATCTGCATAAAAACGCCGCTGTTAATTTTTTTTGATAGCGGTTACAATGGGTACAATTGCGAACAAGTCCCACGTCCAAAGGCAAGCAAGGAAGAAAGCCTCCTGCACAACACACACAACCTCCTCGCACAAACCTCCCACAAGGGAGGAGCATCTCTCACAAAGTGAGAAATGATGCGTCCAGGGCGATTCGAACCTGAGCGCTCTTGGTTGTTTGACCAAGAGCATGACCAGTAGGCCACCATCCCTTCTGCCCGCTGTTAATTTAAAAATGAAAATTAGGTATTTCAAACTGTGGGTACCTGTTGGTTAAGTTTACCCACGATTTCCTATATATGTTTCAAAAAAGGGTTTCATCTTCTCCTTCTCTATTCTTTCTCTCCACCTCCTCCATTTCAAAAATCTGCGGCGGCTATGTCACGATCCAAATTAGAGATCGAGACCGGCGCTCAACAAATATGCTAAGCTAGCCTCTTATTCAATAATTAACAAAATATTCTAAACATCGGAAGTTTAATAAAAAATAAGGAAATTGTGATAATATCAAATACAACGGAGCGTCTAGAAAGAAATAACTGAAGTAAAATACTGAAACTAGTGGACGCTAGCTGGATGGCACCGTACTGGAAATAAATGACTCGGTTGCGTAGACTGTTGATGTCACCCTCAACCACTGGCTCACATATCTGAAAAATAGCTTGGAATAATAACGGATGAGGCAAATTGACTAAGTGAATAAATAACATATCTATTAACGTATTCATATAATTTACCAACTGTTATAAAATCATTAATATGGATGACTTGAATGAGATATAAAATGCATGATTATTATGTCATTTGTTATGATCATAATAGTCTATTACTCTCCCATTATAACTCTCATCTTTATTCTTATTTATTTGGAGGAATAATATGTCTTTTCATTTGCATCATGTAGTAGTATAAATAGACTTGTATGAGAGACATGTTGATGTATCAAAACAAAAAGATGAAATGAAATACAATCTCTCTTCTTGCTTCATTCTCCTAACCATTTGTCTTGTTCTTTTCTTTCATATTTCACTTAATTTTACAAAACGTTATCAGCACGAAAAGCTCAAAAAAAGAAAGTTGATTATGTCAAATCTTACAAAACTCGAGTTCAATGCTCTTGACATTTCCGGCAACAATTATTTATCGTGGATCCTTGATGCGGAAATCCACTTGAGTGCCATGGAACTTGGTGATACCATCAAAGAAGGTAATAAGGCATCTGAACAGAAAAAGGCAAAAGCCATGATTTTTCTTCGTCATCATATCCATGAGGAATTGAAAATTGAATATTTAACTGTCAAAGACCCTTTACGTCTTTGGAATGATTTGAAAGAAAGGTTTGATCATCAAAAAACGGTAATACTACCTAAAGCCCGTTTTGAATGGTTACATTTGCGCTTTCAAGATTATAAAAGCGTAAATGAATATAATTCGGCTATGTTCAGAATCACTTCTCAATTGAAGTTGTGTGGTGAAACTATAACTGATAATGATATGGAAAAAACATATTCCACATTTCATGCTTCAAATTTACTTTTACAACAACAATATCGTGAAAAAGGATTCACCAAATATTCTGAACTTATTTCTTGTTTGTTGGTTGCTGAACAAAATAATGAGTTGTTGATGAAAAACCACAATTCTCGCCCAACCGGTGCGATGCCCATTGATGAGGCAAATGCTATAATGATTACCAATGAAGATGGGCGTGGTAATCGAAGTAACCACAAACGTGGGCGGGGCCGTGGCCGTGGGCAAGTCAGTAGGAACTCCCATGATGATATCAAGAAAAGATCAAATCCCTACAACAGATTGTCAAATGATGATGAAAAATACAAGGGAAGCTCTTCCAACAATCATTGCTACCGTTGTGGTTTGAAAGGTCATTGGGGTAAAAATTGTCGCACTCCAAATTTTTTTTGTTGATCTTTACCAAGCTTCTTTGAAAGGAAAAAGTGTTGAAACAAACTTCACCAAATCAGATGATGGCCCCTTAGACCTTACACATTTAGAAGTTGGAGATTTCCTTAATGATGCCAATGGTGATTTTGGAGATTTTGACACGGTGATGGATGATGTAAAGGCAGAAAAATAATGCCTTATTTATGAATAATTTATGTAATAATTCATCATCATGAAATAAAGCATTTGCATTTCTTTCTACTAATTTATTTATTTATTTTCAAGAGGTATGGACGCAACGGTATCTTCTATAAAAGATGACCATCATATTTGTTTGGCGGATAGTGCAACAACGCATACAATTCTAAGAGATGAAAAATATTTTTCTAACCTCATATTAGCCAAAGCTAATGTTAGCACCATATGCGGTGTAACCGATATTATTGATGGTTATGGAAAAGCACATCTAACACTACCTAATGGTACACAATTAATTATAGATGATGCAAAGTTGTCAAAGCAATCAAAAAGAAATTTGTTAAGTTTCAAAGACATACGCCGGAATGGCTATCATATTGAAACAACTAATGAGAATGGCATGGAATATTTATATATCACGTCAATGATCTCCGGAAAGAAAAAAATAATGGAAAAACTTAAATCATATAAGTTGGGACTTTATTATTCAATTATTAGTCCACTTGAAACATATATGGTTGTAAAAGAATCAACAGACCTAAATAAATTTCTTATATGGCATGATCGATTAGGTCATCCTGGATCAAACATGATGAGAAAAATTATTGAAAATTCTCATGGACATTCATTGAAAACTGAAAATATTATTTTATCTAAAGATCTGGTGTGTGCTGCATGTTTCCAAGGAAAACTTATCACAAGACCATCACCAGTTAGAGTCGCGACTGAATGTCCAACATTTTTAGAAAGAATTCAAGGAGATATTTGTGGACCAATAATTCCGTCAACAGGACCATTTCGATATTTCATGGTATTAATTGACGCATCGACACGTTGGTCGCACGTATGTTTATTATCAAGTCGAAACATGGCATTTGCAAGACTACTTGCTCAAATAATACAATTACGAGCACAGTTTCCAGATTATTCTATTAAAAGAATTCGAATTGATAATGCGGGTGAATTTACTTCAAAATCTTTTGATGATTATTGTATGTCAATTGGCATAGTTGTTGAACACCCTGTGGCTCATGTACATACTCAAAATGGGTTAGCAGAGTCATTTATTAAACGACTGAAATTAATTGCTAGACCTTTATTGATGAAGACCAAATTGCCAAATTCGGCTTGGGGACATGCAATTTTACATGCTGCATCCCTTATACGTTTAAGACCAAGTGCATATCATCAGTATTCTCCTTTACAACTTGTTAATGGACAAGTACCAAATATCTCTCATTTAAAAGTTTTTGGATGTGCCGTATATGTGCCAATATCTCCTCCACATAGAAGTAAAATGGGACCTCAAAGAAGGTTGGGAATATATGTGGGATTTGATTCCCCCTCAATTATTAAATATTTAGAACCTTTGACGGGAGACTTATTTAAAGCACGATTTGCAGATTGTCGATTTGATGAGACAATATATCCCGCATTAGGGGGAGATAAAATAAAACATGAGAAGGAAAAACAAGAAATTACATGGAACGCGGTAACATTATCTCATCTTGATCCAATTACAAATCAACGTGAACTAGAGGTTCAAAAGATTATCCACTTGCAAAATGTTGCAAATCAATTACCTGATGCATTTACAAATATAAAGACAGTGACGAGGTCACATATACCAGCTATAAATGTTCCAAGTAAAATTGATATTACAAATGATAATGCTGGGAATATATTAGCCAATGAGTCTAAATCACGCAAGAAGCGTGGTAGACCACCTGGGTCCAAAGATAAAAATCCAAGAAAAAGAAAAAGTAATAATGAGTTCGATGGTGCATCAGTGTCTGTTCCAAATGAAATAGATGTGGAAAATAAGAATTCATCTATAAATGATGATGAAACAATTGAAAAAGATGACAACAAAGAAGCATCTGAAAATGATGACTATGAAGTATCTATAAATTATGTAATTACCGGAAATAGATGGAACAGAAAATCAGTTGTGGTGGATAATATTTTTGCATATGCAATGGCTCTTGATGTTATAAATGAAAATGATGATTATGAGCCAAGGTCGGTCAAAGAATGTCAACAAAGAAACGACTGGCCTAAATGGGAAAGTGCCATACATGCAGAATTAAAATCCCTTGAAAAACGACAAGTCTTCGGGCCTATTGCTTTAACGCCCAAAAATATAAAACCTGTCGGTTATAAATGGGTGTTTGTACGCAAACGTAATGAGAGAAATGAAATTGTACGATATAAAGCACGACTAGTAGCCCAAGGCTTTTCACAAAGACCAGGCATTGATTATGAGGAAACATATTCTCCAGTGATGGATGGTACAACATTTAGATTTTTGATCAGTTTGGCAATTTTAGAAAGACTCCAAATGAATCTAATGGATGTCGTGACAGCATATTTGTATGGGTCACTTGATAATGACATATACATGAAAATTCCGGAAGGATTAAAATTGCCCGAAGCGCATAGTTCCAAACCAAGAGAAATGTACTCAATTAAGCTTCAAAGATCATTATATGGATTAAAACAGTCTGGTCGAATGTGGTATAATCGTCTCAGTGAATATCTATTGAAAGAGGGATTTATCAATAACGCAATATGTCCTTGTGTATTTATCAAACGAACAAAAACAGGATTCTCAATTATTGCAGTTTATGTTGACGATTTAAATATCATCGGAACTCTTGATGAAGTTCACAATACAATTGCGTATTTGAAAAGAGAATTTGAAATGAAAGATTTAGGTATGACAAAATTTTGTCTTGGCCTCCAAATCGAACATCTATCCGATGGAATATTTGTTCACCAATCATTATATATTGAAAAAATATTGAAAAGATTTAATATGGATAAATCTCATCCGGTGAGTACTCCCATGGTTGTGCGTTCACTAGATGTGACAAAAGATCCATTTCGTCCTCGGGAAGAAAATGAAGAAATACTTGGTCCTGAAGTTCCATATTTAAGTGCAATTGGAGCACTAATGTATCTTGCTAATTGTACAAGACCAGACATCGCATTCTCGGTTAATTTATTAGCAAGATTTAGTTCATCTCCAACAAAAAGACATTGGACCGGTATTAAACAGATTTTAAGATATCTTCGAGGAACATATGACATGGGATTATTATATTCAAAAGATTCAAAATCAGAATTACTTGGGTATGCCGATGCCGGATATTTATCTGATCCCCACAAAGCGCGGTCACAAACAGGATACATATTTACTTATGGTGGTACCGCAATATCCTGGCGCTCTACTAAACAAACTTTAACGGCAACTTCTTCAAATCATTCTGAAATATTAGCACTTCATGAAGCTAGTCGTGAATGTGTATGGTTAAGATCTTTAATCCATCATATAAGAGAATCATGTGATCTTACTGTTGATAGAGAAAGTCCAACTATTATATATGAAGATAATGCTGCATGCATTGCTCAAATTAAGAGTGGATATATAAAAGGGGACAGAACGAAACACATTTCTCCCAAATTTTTCTTTACTCATGAACTTCAAAATAAGAAAGAAATTGAGATATGTCAGATTCGTTCATGTGACAATCTAGCTGATTTATTCACAAAAGCATTACCCACAACCTCTTTTCAAAAACTAGTGAATAATATTGGTCTGAGAAAGTTCAGAGATCTTTGCTAGATATTTTAAAGATGTCAAAATGAGGGGGAGATACATACACGTTATACTCTTTTCCTTGTATAGGGTTTTCCCAACGGGTTTTTTCCTAACAAGGTTTTTAATGAGGTAACACATGTGTACAAGTCATCCAAGGGGGAGTGTTATAAAATCAATAATATGGATGACTTGAATGAGATATAAAATGCATGATTATTATGTCATTTGTTATGATCATAATAGTCTATTACTCTCCCATTATAACTCTCATCTTTATTCTTATTTATTTGGAGGAATAATATGTATTTTCATTTGCATCATGTAGTAGTATAAATATACTTGTATGAGAGACATGTTGATGTATGAAAACAAAAAATGAAATGAAATAGAATCTCTCTTCTTGCTTCATTCTCCTAACCATTTGTCTTGTTCTCTTCTTCCATATTTCACTTAATTTTAATATTCTTTTTCTTATAAGTATGCATGTGTGCATGAGTGTATGAATGCACCAGATGTACCAAATATACTTTGCATCCGGATTCATTAAAAATGACGACTGCTATTTAATTGACTTTCCATGTAGGATAAATAAATGATTTTGGTCGATTTGGTTTCTTTGTAACCAGTCCCGTTTTAGGAAGACCAGACTATCATATTTTTTTGACAATCCAAGTTTCTCGAAACCGTAATTACTATTTTCATAGAAATCCGGTCTTTTTAAATCCGGAATCACGTAAAGTAGAGCATTTGAGATATGATTTCAAAAAATGGGGCATTTGAGAAATCCTATTTCAAAAGAAGGGCATTTCTAAAAATTTCTCTTTTGTTGTTCTTGAACCTTTTTTTCAACTCACGTAATTCAATCCATGATCATCAATTTGATTTGGTAAAAACGGATTGAGTAATCCACTCCGTACCAAACGTGGCAAGTTTTTGAAACCAACTGCGTCCAACCCTCAACCCCTGTTATCTTATTTGCTGATTTTTTTCCATTTACTATTTCTTTAATTAACTTATTTAATAAAATTAGGTATAACAGGCTCCACATCCATCTCTACTGTGACGGTATATTATATATCTCGTAAAGGTTAATTGTATTAAGATTGTGTGTTTGATGTTATATATATTGAGATTGTGTAGATTTGTGTTAATATTATATAATTATGATTTGTGGGGTTTTTTAAATATTGTTGTTGTGTTTTTTCAAATATGGTGTACATGTTCACAATTAAATGTTTGTTGGAAGATGATATGATTGAAGATGAGTATGATAAAGATGAGAACAACAAAAATTTATGTCAAGTGATTCATCAGTGATAGTGCCAGAACCATCTTTTGCTTAATCGTATAGCTTAGCAATCCCGCATTTATTACTATATATGCTTGGAATATAAATCAATCATCGAATGAATTAGTGGGTGATTATCCTTTTAATCATGTTGATTCTTCTTTCTGGGTTGAGATGATATGAATCGAATGAGGAAGTCAAGTGTTCAGTTCAGCTATATTCAGTTATAAAATAGAGTTGAGTTCAAGACTTGTAGATCGACTCCTGTTGTGTTTGTATGCGCTTGTAAAAGCGTTGGGTTGCATCGTGTGTGGAAAATTAAGATCGGAAGGAGGCAGACAGAAAGTTATTAGACGCTTGTTGAGTATAAAAGAGATCATACTTGTTCCATACAATTTATTTTACGAGATAACATTCAATTGAATAAAATAATTATCGCAAGCCACTTTCTGAATGTATTGAAAGAGAATTTGTGTTCGGAGCCGCATAAAATTTAAGCGGTGTTCTTAAGGACTCTGGTTACGCCATTAATTATCTCATTGCGTGGCAAGCAAAATAAAAAGCAATGACGCTTTCTTTTGGCATTTGGGAAGAAAACTTTCCAAGCTTCCTCAGTTGTTCGGAAGATACACGATAAAAACACATGATCAATTGAGTGGTACGCATATTAATCATGTGTTTTGGCCATTTGGTCATTCTGTCAGGGCGTCTGAGCATTGTTGGTCAGTTATCAATTTTGATGGCACAAATATGTATGTGAAATAAATGGAGCTTACTTGTTTCCATTGCTTCGAAGCAGATAATTAATTGTTGTTGTTGTAGCATTTGTATTGGTTCAGAGGGAAAATACATCTACCTAGAAATTGTTCATGAGATGTATTAGGGAGGGTATGGCATAGAGGGTGGCATGTGTGACATTTTGACAAAAACAAGAGAATACTGACGTCGATGAACACTGTCAAGGAGTGAAAACCTCCTCACGGGTATCGGACTCGGATCCGGTAATGCGCAGCTATTTGCTGCGAGGGTAAAAATGACGTCGTTTTGACGTTTTATACTATAACCCTACGTAGTTTTGAGTGAACCCTTTACTAAAACTACATAGTTTTGACTCGCATTAAATAGCTTTCGCTGCACTGGATCTTAATCCATAGGTATCGAAGGTTTTGTCTCCGATATTTGAAGTGTGATTTCAACACAAGTTGAAAATTGAACCTTCTAATATAATAAAATAGGAAGAAGTGTATACATGATGGATAAATCGCAATTTAGGGAAGCTTATCCTAATCTGATAAGATGTTTGCATTCGTCCTAAAGTTACGCGAGTGGTTGGAAGATATTTCATGTTACTCAAAATTAGGATCAAAGCTATACCAATGGCCAAGAAAGCCTCATAACATATTGATTTATCCAAACATTTATTAATAAAATTTACAATCATTCGAAAATAATATCAGTAGTGGAAGTAAATAACAATAAAACTCTAAGTAAAATGGAGCATACTAACTATGTAAATAAAGTAATTGAATGTAGTAGAATGGAGAGACTATTGTACATGCACCGTACGCGAAAGATAATTTCCTCAGCTATCGTCGATATCAAAGCTCGTAGACGTAGCTATCACTTATCTGAAGGGCAGTTTGTAAAACAAAGTGACTCGAACAATTCTACTTTATTAATGTAGTGTACGTTATTTAATTCATTTTCATCTAATACATATCAATAAACAACACACAATCACATTTACAAGTGCAAAACGTGACGCAACGATGTATGCAGAATGATGCACTTGTTTGTTATATCTGTCGATGAGCGGTCGTCACTACTGGTCCGAACCATCATGTCAGAGCATAATCTCAGTTGAATTTGAATATAAGCTCACGCACGTCATGATGAAGGTCGTGAATGCAATGATGCACAAGCAATAACAATCAATTATCTGGTTTCGATCTGTTTTCACCAATCAATGCAATATTCCTCTTTTTCATTGTTATTGAATCAAATGTCTAATTTAAGATGTAAATGAGTTGATAAATGACGAGTAGAATTAAGGTAGCATTAATAGAAACAGTAATCATAGTCAAGCGTGAAAACATTTATTTTCAAAGGATGACCTAGGATCGATCCAAGGTAAGAGGTGGTTGGTTAGATTTATTTAACATAAAAGGTTTGGGAATTTTGAGATTGATGTTTGATTGGTTTTTCAAATAAGAAATTAAAATGGTCAAGTACTTCTACTTGACCCCTAAGACATATAAAATTTTACACACTCAATTTCCTAGCACAATTAACTTAGTTAGAATTCTTGAGGGTCGCATCATCCTTCCAAGTTTAACTCTCATTCCGTCCTTGGTGATTGGATGACACGCTAAAAGGTGTAGATTAGACCTCGCAGTCTATCAAATCGCGTGGAATTTGAGTGTATCAACCTCAACCTCTTGGTCTATTGATAGGAACATCTAACTCAACACCAAACCTAGCCAATCACCAAGAATAATTGTGCTCTTGCGCACAGTTGACTCGAAGCAGCAATGGATTAGTTACTAACTATCTAAGGTTCAATTGTCATCAAATTATAGGAAGTTAGGCATTTATCACAGTTAGGCATTTATCAAACTCTAAACATCCATCTTAGAGAACAAGTAACTATGACAATTAAAATTCAATTATATGTAATTCAAATGCATAAAAAGATACTATAAACATCATTCTAATATTAAGGTATCCATATGATCCTCAATCACACAGGAAACTCACGCATAGTGAGAAATGTAATCAAGCAATTAAAATGGTAAGCAGCGCATGATAACAAATCTAAAGTCTAGAAATGCATAGGAGATTTTGATGATCTTCAATTCTTCAAGCTTTTCCTCCTTTCTTCATATTTGATCTCTGGATTTATTTAGGATTTTTTCAAATTTTAAGTTTGAATGTGAATTTGATAGCTTGAAAGATTCTCGGAGTTGACTTTGTTTGACTCGACTGAATGAAGATTTGACTCGGCCGAATCAACTAAAAATATTTTGACCGAAGTTCTAAGAAGATTGACTCGGGCAAGTCAAATGTTGCTCATGTTTTAGAGGTTTACTCATTAAAAATATCAACTTTTAGAGGTTTATTCATGTGGATTCATCTTTTTTGATTGACTCATAAATCTCACTTTGAATTGCTCATGTTTTGCACGCGACATTATAAAATCCCACTAAAATATACTCCCTCCGTCCCACCGAATGCTTCTCCTTTTGCATTTTAGGTGTCCCACCGAATGCTTCCTATTTCTTTTTTTGGCAAAGAATAAATATTAAAATATAACACTCTAATTACAATTACTAGTTAAACATAATTAATTATACTAACTAATTAATTATTATAATTGAATTAAACTAACTACCAAAATTGAAAAATCACCCCAACAACCCTAGATATTGGTTTCAAAATTTTGGTCTCAAATTTTTGGTAAAAAAGTTTACTTTTGGTAAAGTAATTTTGGTCTCAAAATTTTGGTGGGAAAGTTTACTTTTGGATTAGTCTTAATCAGATTTTCATCAGAATTTTTTATTCCTTAAATATTGGTTTCTTATTTTACATTGGAAATGCCAAATAGAAACCTTTGGGTGGGACGGAGGGAGTATAATCTACATCACAAACCTTCCATTTTATACGTTAAAACACCTACGTGGACATCAAAGTCCAACAACTTCCATTTCTTCACCCGGAAACTCACACCCAGTGAACCAATTTCAATTTTATCCTATCACTTTTAGAACTTGTTAAAACAGTCAATCATATAACCTGTTAAAATCTATATACAAGAGGTCGAATATTATTTTAAAATTGTTAGAATAATTATATAAAATAGATATGAAATAAAAGTAATGAAATTACTGAACAATATAAGTAAAATGTGTAAGCAATCACACATGACCATGCTGCAAAATATACTGTAATCCTCCGTTACCAGAGATAAAATTAGGCGGCTGTCAAAGCTTCCTTCAGTTTGCAAAACTCTCCTCGCACTTCTCTGACCACTCAAATTTAACTCCTTTTTGAGTAAGGCTAATCAAAGGTGCAGCCATGCGAGAGAAATTTTGTACAAATTAACGGTAGTATCCGAAAAGTCCCAAAAAACTGCAAACCTCTGCTACTGAAGTAAGTGTTCCACTGTTCAACAGATTTCATCTTTGTTGGATCAACTCTTACACCCTCGCATGAAATAATGTGGCCCAAAAAAGCAACACTATCAAGCCAGAATTCACATTTGAATAATTTGGCGGACAACTGATGATCTCGTAATCCATTCAAAACATGTGGTAAATGAAGTGCATACTCCTCGTAAATGAACACAATACCAAATTTATCATGAATATCTCTAAAAATATTGTTCATCCAGCAGCTGGGCATTAGTACTCTGTTGGGGACGTGTTCCTTGACACGGACGTGTCCTTAACACGTTCTCAGTTTTGATGTTGAAAACACTTAGCTAACATTCCATGACAATGCAGGATTAGGAAATATGCAGATTTGGAAATAAAACAGATTTGGTAAAAATCGTCTGTGGACGGGTCCCGCAGACTGCACGAGGGCGTGCTGACGTGGCAGCAGAATATATCAGAAATATTCTGATATTCAATAAGTTTTTTAGAATATTTTGTATTTTAGAAACCTATTGTTTAGAAAGATATTTTTGATAATGATTACCTAACTAACCGATTTCTAAGTATAATATTTGATAATATTATATTTAGATAAGGTTGCCCTAACTAAATATTAAATATAATATTTTATATTATATTTAATATTAAGTTGCCCTAACTGATTTTTAAAAGATATTATATTTACTAATGTTACTATTATCTTTCTATGGCAGGGAGAGATTTTAGGAAGCAAGGGCTAGGGTTTTTGGTGATCATATAAATTGGACTTCAAAGCTTTCATCAAGACAAGTCGGTCGAATAGAAAGAGCAAACAAAGTCGTGTGATATCGTTGGTTGTTCGAGGCTATATTTCGCTCAAGGGTAAGCGAGTGGTGGACTCCGTATAGCTAGTATACAACAGCGGTATTTGGTAGGACAATTCGGAGTTGATTTGAGTTGCTAGACGTAGAGTTGTTACAACTGAGTTCCGGGCAGACTTTGGGAGTTTGTTGGCTGTACTAGGTGTAGACAATTGTACTAGGTAAGAACAAAAGTAATCAATAAAGAATTGTCTGAGAAATCCTTTCCGGTCGACTCCGGGAAGGTAGTGGTTTTCACCTGTTAGCACTGAGGTGCGGGTTTCCACTATACATCATCGAGTACGCGTACCTACTGTTCACTTCATTACTATTATTATTTATTATTGCTGTTTTCCGCTGTGCTACTTGATCTTGAGTACACGTTCACACCAGAGGACGTGTTCACAAGTGTCGAGAAGTGAACCAAGCTAACCGTAACAATCCAACAATTGGTATCAGAGCCCGGCTCTAGATTTCTTGTTTAGCTTGCAGGAACAGGTACAATGACGTCTCAGGGAGATTCATTCTGGAAACCGCCTATGCTGAAGGCCGGTGAATATGATTGGTGGGCCAGGGAGATGGAGGCTCATGTTTGCTCATTGGATGGACAAATATGGAGGGTTATAGAACAAGGACCATACAGAATTATGACTAAGGATACCCCTCCCGTGGAGAAAGATTGAAGAGAGCATTCATGTTGTCTTCGATGAGGAAGTCATGGGAGGCAGTTTGATTAAGGACGGAGATCACACTCCATTGGAATTTGAGGATGACTTCAGACTTGCTGCATGGGATCCTGAGATAGGACTTAATGAAGAATTGGCAGAACCTGAGAATCAGCAGAGGATCCGGACAATGGTCGCAGGGGGAACACCAGTTGAGAACAATGATGAAACAGATGAGCAGGATGGTGTCCCTGACAACGAACATGTCCCCGCTGATGCAGCAGAAGAAGACGAACTTCCCAACGATCCTCAACTAGAAGTAATTCCCAGAAGAAGTCGAACTAGAACACCCTCAACTCGTCTGGAGGATTATGAGGTGTTCTGGGCAAAGGACGAGTCCCCAACCGATGATCACAGGGCTTCTGAACTCTCACCTTTATTAAATGAAGTAGATCACTTTTGTGCGTTTAATGCTTTTGTTTCCCTTGCAGAGCCAAAGAAGGTTTCAGATGCGCTCAAGGACCCACAATGGGTCAGTGCTATGCAAGAGGAACTTCATCAGTTCGAGAGGAACAAGGTGTGGAGGCTCGTACCTCGTCCGGAGGGTCGGAAGATCATAGGAACAAAGTGGGTGTTCCGTAACAAGCTGGACGATCAGGGAAACGTGGTGAGAAACAAAGCCAGGCTAGTGGTCAAAGGGTACAACCAACAAGAAGGAATCGACTATGACGAGACCTTTGCCCCCGTAGCCAGGTTAGAAGCAATCAGACTGTTAATAGCTTATTCTACTCACCATAATTTCAGGTTACAACAAATGGACGTGAAGACGGCATTCCTCAATGGAGTCCTGAAGGAAGAAGTATACGTTGAGCAGACTCCCGGCTTTGAGGACCCGTCCAAACCTGACCATGTGTTCGTGCTGGATAAAGCCCTATATGGATTGAAGCAGGCACCCCGTGCCTGGTACGAGAGGCTTTCCCAGTTTCTCATGTCACATGGCTACGTAAGAGGTTTGGTAGATCAAACTTTGTTTTTACTCAGAGAAGGAAAGCATGTTTTAGTAGTTCAGATTTATGTTGATGATATTATCTTTGGTTCTACTAATGATGCTTTAGTTAAGAAGTTTACAGATCTAATGTCCAGCGAATTCGAGATGAGTATGATGGGTGAACTGAAGTTCTTTCTAGGACTTCAGGTTTCACAAGAAAAGAATGGTACTCGAATTCATCAGCAAAAATACCTCAGGGAAATGATCAAGAAGTTCGGACTAGAGTCAGCCAAGCCTATGGCGACCCCCATCTCACCGAACGAGTCCTTAGGAAAGGACGAGTCCTCACCAGAAGTAGATCAGACTCTCTACAGAGGGATGATCGGGTCTCTTCTGTACATAACTGCTAGTAGACCTGATATTATGTTTAGTGTATGTCTTTGTGCTCGATTTCAGGCAAACCCCCGTGAGACACATCTGAAAGCAGTTAAGAGGATCTTGAAGTATTTGAAGGGAACTGAGGATCTCTCCCTGTGGTATCCCAAAGGAGGTAGTCTTGACTTAGTTGGTTATACTGACGCTGATTTTGCAGGTAATAAAGTTGATAGAAAGTCTACCTCCGGCATGGCTCAATTTCTGGGTTCTAGTCTTGTTTCTTGGGGATCAAAGAAACAGAATGCGTGTCCCTGTCCACTGCTGAAGCCGAGTACATTGCAGCTGCTGCGTGCTGTACTCAGCTCATATGGTTGAAACAACAATTGCGCGACTACGGTATTTCTGTATCTCAAATGCCAATTATTGTGATAATACCAGTGCAATTAATATTTCTAAGAACCCTGTTCAACATTCACGTACTAAGCATGTAGAGATAAAATATCATTTCTTGCGTGATTCTGTTGAAAAGAAAATAATAACCATGGAGTTTTGTAGAACAGAAGAACAAATTGCTGACATTTTTACTAAGGCACTGAATCGTGAACCTTCGAGAGGCTACGGATGGAGCTAGGTATGGTCTCCTTCTCTAATTAATTGCCTATCCGTACTGAACTCGATGACTGGCTATGAATTGAGTGGTGTAATATGCAAGGTCAGTCGTTCATATGTAAAATGTCTTCTGTTTATTCTGTTCATTGTGTGTGCCTGAGGACGTGTACCATGCTGAGTACTGGAACCATAGATACTAACGATTAACTGTTAAAGGCATATTGAGCATTTTCTTCGCAGCCCAAAGAACCCCTTCGGATATGTAGTACCCACATTACAAGCCTAATATGATGAAGGGAGTTCACAGCCAACCTTAGCCAACTCATAGTTGCGCTACTCCTATGAGCCCTTTGATCAAATATTTCTGGAGTAGTCCCTATGAGGTACAATTACAATTTTCTGATATATGGTTGTGTGTGTCTGCTTTTCGTGTGTGTTGCTTTTATTTTTACCATTTGGGTACCCGTCCGCAACACACCACCCCTTGAAAGAATCAGATTTCTGCTAAGTATTTTGGCGGGAAAATTGGGACGTTTTTGGCGTGAATCTCAGATTGGGCATAGAGAATGGTATGCGCAGACAGGACGAGTTCAGTGATGTGTCATGCTTCAAATTCGATTGGATCATCAGTATTTAATGCAAGAAAGCCATGATAAGGTAATTGTTTGGAAACCAGTTGATATTCTTGAGGAGGAAGTTTGACAATTTTTGGTACTACTCGGGGACATGGTTAGAAGAAGAAAAAAAAAAAAAAAAAAAAAAAAAAAAACTTCTTCAACCAAGAACCCGAATTGTCAAGTGCCACACATGTAACATCAAGGATCAAGAGAAACATGGCTAGGTTATTCGTCTATCATAGAACGGCTATTGGAAACACATGGAGTGTGTATGCCGAGGGGAAAGGGATCTGCTGCACAAGGACACTGGACGAGGCCACAATCAGTAAGCTGAGCCTCAAATATGCTCCGGACCAAGGATGGGTCCGTGATCAGGCAGAGTCGTCCTCGGCCGCTGCAGAAGCTGCAATGGATAAGTTCCTGTCCGCTGTTAAGGACGGGTTCATTGAGCTGACAGAGAGGGTGGAAGAAATGGAACGCACTATGAGAGACATCTGTCAGAGGGTGACAGAAAGCTCAGACCACCAGGCATCGCAGCTTGCTAACATTTGGCGTTTGGTCCGCCAGCTGGTTCGCGACAAGGACGCTTCCAGTGCTCCCTCAGATGCTTAGCAGATCTGATTCAGCCCCTCCTTGAAAACCCTACCACATCAATCCCATTTTTTTGTGTTTTCTTGTTCTGCTCCTTTGCTTTTAATTTTGAATCGTTAATGTCTGTCTACCTGTGCTTGCGTGCCACTTCGTTTGGCACGCCCTTTGAATTGAATAAATGGGATTGTTTTCTTATGTGCTATTGGCTTTGTATTACTCACATTCTTTTTGATGATGCCAAAAGGGGGAAGGTAGACAGGAAAAGCATTAACTGAGGGGGAACTTGTACTTAGTGACTGACGGTGTCACTCTGAGGGGGAACAGATTCAAGCTTTAGCGAATCTGTTCACAATGGGTTATTGATGTTCGTATTAATATTGCTGGGTTATTAATACTGTTGGGATATATTTTGGGATAGGAGTTAGTATAACTCTGACACTTTTGGGATGCATGTTTAGTTTAGGAATTTATTCTGATAACTGAAACATGCATATGCTGCCTATACTTACACTTCTGTTTACATTGTGAACTTTTCCTGTCTAACGAAGAAGTGTTTGTCAACATCAAAAAGGGGGAATTTGTTGGGGACGTGTTCCTTGACACGGACGTGTCCTTAACACGTTCTCAGTTTTGATGTTGAAAACACTTAGCTAACATTCCATGACAATGCAGGATTAGGAAATATGCAGATTTGGAAATAAAACAGATTTGGTAAAAATCGTCTGTGGACGGGTCCGCAGACTGCACGAGGGCGTGCTGACGTGGCAGCAGAATATTCAGAAATATTCTGATATTCAATAAGTTTTTAGAATATTTTGTATTTTAGAAACTTATTGTTTAGAAGATATTTTTGATAATGATTACCTAACTAACCGATTTCTAAGTATAATATTTGATAATATTATATTTAGATAAGGTTGCCCTAACTAAATATTAAATATAATATTTTATATTATATTTAATATTAAGTTGCCCTAACTGATTTTTAAAAGATATATTACTATTTACTCTTTCTTGGCAGGGAGAGATTTTAGGAAGCAAGGGCTAGGGTTTTTGGTGATCATATAAATAGGACTTCAATGCTTTCATCAAGACAAGTCGGTCAATAGAAAGAGCAAACAAAGTCGTGTGATATCGTTGGTTGTTCGAGGCTATATTTCGCTCAAGGGTAAGCGAGTGGTGGACTCCGTATAGCTAGTATACAACAGCGGTATTGGTAGGACAATTCGGAGTTGATTTGAGTTGCTAGACGTAGAGTTGTTACAACTGAGTTCCGGGCAGACTTTGGGAGTTTGTTGGCTGTACTAGGTGTAGACAATTGTACTAGGTAAGAACAAAAGTAATCAATAAAGAATTGTCTGAGAAATCCTTTCCGGTCGACTCCGGGAAGGTAGTGGTTTTCACCTGTTAGCACTGAGGTGCGGGTTTCCACTATACATCATCGAGTACGCGTACCTACTGTTCACTTCATTACTATTATTATTTATTATTGCTGTTTTCCGCTGTGCTACTTGATCTTGAGTACACGTTCACACCAGAGGACGTGTTCACAAGTGTCAAGAAGTGAACCAAGCTAACCGTAACGATCCAACATACTCACATAAAACATCACTAAGAACTCGTAATGTTCATAACGAGTACGAAAAGCAGTCTTCGACACACCTTGACCTCTAATTCGAAGCTAGTGCTAATAGGAACGTAAATCAATTTTAGAGAACTAACCGAGCTCCTTGAAGCTGATCAAACAAATCATCGATTCTCGGCAATAGATATTTATTCTTCACAATGACCTTATTCAGTTGTCGATAATCAATACAGAACCTCATGGAGCCGTCTTTCTTCTAGACAAACAAAATTGGAGCACCCCATGGTGACACGCTCGGACAGATAAATCCTTTAGCAAGCAAGTCGTGTAATCTGGTTTTAACTCTTTCAGCTCGGCTCAATCACGTGCAAGAAATTGTAAGGACCTATATAAGGAGCGGTAGAGTGAATTTACTACTCACATCAAAATCACAAACTTTCAACCCAAATTTCCAAATTATTGACATGGGATCTGTTGAGATTTCCACATATCAGCTCGATTCTTTCATCTGCATGTTTACTGGTTTCGGCTTCTCTTGGCCTCATCGGGGGAGCGGGCACAACTCGCGACCATTAGGCGCTCAGATGCATGACTTGTTAGGTCAGCACCGTGACGCGTTCGCCATCTTAGCTATCTTCCTTCCCCGATTTCGCACAACTAACAAGCATTTGTCGGATCCAATACACCTCAATCGCATTCCTTGGTCAGGAGGTGCCAAGGGCCGAATCCTCAAAGGCTGTTCAGAACAAATATCATTCTGTTAAAGATCGACCTTGTTCTAAAGGTCGAGAAGTCAATCAAGTTTCCTTGCAAATCTCTAGTGCGTTGTTTCTAGGAATTTGCACTTCCCCAAAACTTATGTGTCTGTCGGTATCATTTTTCATTAATATTTTGCCACCTTTAAAACTCAATTATATGTCATTATTATTTTGGTCGTGTATGTATAAAAATTTGTGTTGAATGCATGAAAAAGGTTAAAAGAGAACAAACTAATTATGCGAGACAGAAATATTGTTGATTTTTTCAATTCAGTGGTTAATATATATTACCGTCAATCCTCAAACGCCCCTTGTTTTTTCAAATTTATTTAATTTTAATTAAAAATCAATAAAATTTACTTTGATTAATCAAAATCAAAGATTGAGATTAATTCTCACAATCTCATGACAATTATCAATTTCACTAGATCTTAATCCTTGAATGTATAATTACATGTGTCACCCAATTGATAAAATAGTGGATGAGATAAACGGTTTAGATGTATCCTTACGAATATAAATTAAGAACGCTCATCTCAAAACCGTAGGACATCTTCCAAATCATTGATTAATACTAATCTAACGACTGAAAATTAAACAAATATAAATGTCAATTTCAATTGTTGTATCTTTTTCAAATCTAATTAACAAATTTAATTAAAAACCAACTCTAATCACAATCATATAATTAATCAAATTAACAATCTTGACTTACGCAGAAGGGGTGGTGGCCTAATTGAAGCTCAAATCAAGAGTGATTAACTAAACCTGGCGTTCATGGCAATCTGATTTAGTTATCCAACTCAATAGTGTTTTTTATTGATTCTGTATTTGTCAAATTTGCTTATCGAGGTGGTCTCTTTGAGACCCTTACTATTTGGTGAGACCCTCAGACCCCATCATGGCCGTTGGTTGAATTTGCTTTTGGGGTCCGGATTGTGCCACATGGAGGTAAGAGAACAAAAGCAACAATTTCTCTCACCTCCGATTTCAAATTTCTCTCACCTCCATGTAGCACAATCCGGACCCCAAAAACAAATCCAACCAACAGCCTTGATGGGGGTCTCAGGGTCTCACCCAATAGTAAGGGTCTCAAAAGAGCTTTACTCTTTGCTTATCATTGATGTTTTGCGTCTTTGCTTCATTCTGATTTGGCTGGCGTTGGAATTTAAGGTCATCTTGTGTTAATTGCTGACGTTTGTGATTAGATTTGTTGAAGTCAAACAAAGGAGAAACAAAGGAGGTTAGGGTTTCAATAGATGCAAACTAGAAAATAATTACATTATACAAGAAGCTAGAATATATAGGAAAACAACAATGCAAAATAGGAAACTAATATATGTCTATAATTATCTAAAGGGCAATGCTAAAAATTTAGCTAACTTGCATCCACTGCAATCACTAATATCATGACTTTCTAATTTTCCTAATTTTCCTAATTTTCCTAATTTTCCTAATTTTCCTAATTTTCCAGTGGAAGCTAAGTATTTCAAACGAGAACTGGAAACATGACCAAGGTGTGAATGCCATAAATAAAAGGCTGAAGAAGAAGGACTCAAACGAAAAGAAGACAAATCAATACCAGATGCTGCAACCTCAGGTACCTTCAACTCATCTAACACGTAAAGACCCCCTTGCCTACGGCCTCTCCCAATCAACCTCTTAGACTGCGGATCCTGCACATAACAAGAAGAGCTAGAGAAGAAAACTAGTAAGCCAGCGTCACACAATTGACTAACAGAGACAAGATTCAAAGTAAGACCAGGAACATGATAGACATTAGAAAGAGACATGTTAGGAGTGCAAATAGATCCAATTCCTTCTACTGGCATGGAAGTACCATCAGCAGTCATGATTGGGTCTGAAAAGGAAGACTTTATTGACAAAAAAGAGTTAGTATCATGAGACATGTGACGCGAAGCACCAGAATCAAGTATCCATATAGAAGAAGAATTTCTTGACATATTACTAGAATGCAAACCTGAGGAAGAAGTTACAGACATAGCACATGCAAGTGGTTGCGAAGCAATGGACGTTTGAAACAGTTTTGTCATTGCAGCCAAATCAATACTGATTTTTGAATCAATCGGAGGGACATCGGGCTGCTATAGGATATGACTTCGGGCTCAATACATTGTTTGATAGGTTTGTTTTAACCCTTAAAAGTTTGGGACATTGAGCCTTCCAGTGTCCTGTCTTCTTACAATAATTGCCCTTGTCAATAGTAAGTCTCGTAAACATTCCGGAAGCGGAATCAAATTCAGAACAAAAAATTCAGATGCGAAACAAAATTCAGATTCGAGTGAAAAGGTATCAGATTCCAACAGAAAATTCAGATCAGGAACGAAAAATTCAGATCCAAACGGAAAGAAAAAAATCAGATTTTGTCTTTTCTATCTAATCCGAGTTGAAACTGGCTCTTGATACCATGTTGAAGTCAAACAAAGGAGAAACAAAAGAGGCTAGGGTTTCAATAGATGCAAACTAGAATAATTACATTGGGGAAGTATCATGTGGAACCCCCTTTCCATGGATCCGTGGATCTCCCTTCATCACCGTTGATTGCATTTTTTGTGTGCACCAGATTGTGCCACGTGTTTGCATTTTTGAAATACACACGTGAGTTGCACATGACAAATGCACACGTGAGTTGCACATGCTCATTAATGCGCTGGCACAATCTGGTGCGTCCAAAATGCAAACAGTAAATACAATCAACGGGTGCAAAGAGGGATCCATGGATCCATGAAAAGGTGGGGGTTTCACATGATACTTTCCCTAATTACATTATACAAGAAGCTAGAATATATAGGAAAACAACAATGCAAAATAGGAAACTAATATATGTCTATAATTATCTAATTGCCATAACTAATAACTAACTATATCTCTAATAAGATTTGGGTGTTTTTAAACTGGAAGATTGAGTGAAGTATGGAAATGGGTGTTTTGAGAAATATGGGTTTGATGGTGAGGGATAGAAAAGTTTGATTTTGAATTTGTTGGTTTTTTGGAGTATGGTGAGGAGCTGCTGGGATCATGTTGATAATATACTGTAATTCATAGTTGATGTAGATCTGAGTTTCTTGCTGGTGGTAGTCTAATTGTACTGTAGAAGATAGTTATAGTTAATGTCCGGGAAAATTGTCGAAAACCACCTTTTATAGAGCGTAATTATCGAAAATCACCCCTTATACATTTTATTGCCGAAAATCACCCGTTATTGGTTTGTTTTTTGCTGAATCACACATTCTAACGTTTTCCGTTCAATTAGTGTTAAATCTCCGTTAGATGGATTAATTAGGCATTAATTAGGTTAATTAGTTAGGTTAATTAGGTTAAATCTCCGACGGGTGGTTTAACCTAATTAAGGGGTGGTTTTCTGTAATTACAGCCTATAAGAGGTGGTTTTCGGCAATTTTCCCCAATATTTATATGTCTCTCTAGAACTCAACTCTTAAGAGGACATATTAAACTTGGAATATATGACTATATGTGCATATCGATTGAAATATATTACTATATTCTATATTAATCATTAATACGACATTTATATTTGTAATCAATATACTCTTTGTGCTTTATATATACGATAAATATATATATACAGGGGAAGTATCATGTGGAACCCCTCCCTTTCTATGGATCCATGGATCCCCTTCATCACCGTTGATTGCATTTTTTGTGTGCACCAGATTGTGCCACGTGTTTGCATTTTTGAAATGCACACGTGAGTTGCACATGACAAATGCACACGTGAGTTGCACATGCTCATTAATGCGCTGGCACAATCTGGTGCGTCCAAAATGCAAACAGTAAATGCAATCAACGGCTGCAAAGAGGGATCCATGGATCCATGAAAAGGTGGGGGTTCCACATGATACTTTCCTTATATATATATATGATGGAAAGAGATTGATAATAATCTCAACCGCCTGTGTGTTTTGCATATTCAACTCCTACTCTATATATAATTTATATTCAACTTAACGTTTAAAATTAAAATTTGATTTTAATTGAATTGATTGATTAGATAGACAGACGGAGTAATATGGCAATAAAATGTATAACGGGTGGTTTTCGGCAATTACGGCCTATAAGAGGTGGTTTTTGGCAATTATCCCTGTTGAGATTTGGGGATTGAATTAATTGAATTTTATTAACCTAATTAATTGAATTAATTGAATTTAATTAACCTAATTAATCCACCTAACGGAGATTTAACACTAATTGAACGGAAAACGTTAGAATGTGTGATTCAGCAAAAAACAAACCAATAACGGGTGGTTTTCGGCAATAAAATGTATAAGGGGTGGTTTTCGGTAATTACGCCCTATAAGAGGTGGTTTTCGGCAATTATCCCTTAATGTCTAGTTATAGTCATAGACTTATAGTTATAGTTTCTTGCTGAGTTTCTTGAGACTTTTGGTTCTAATTGGTGTCATTCTGCTAATAAGCTGTTGTTTTTGGGAATTTCAGAGTCTTAGACACAGTGATATACATCTTGCTATGTAACTAAGATTTTAAAGGTGAATCAATTTTGCGGCAAAAATGAAATATGCCCTGTTTTGTAACATCATTTATCGCATGTGCAGGTCTGTTGAGGGACTAGAAGAAAATTCTCATTTGTATTATATATTTTAACTTTGGCTTAAAGAAAAAGAGAAGGGTAGGGAAACGACATCATGGCTGAAGGAGAACAGCAAATTGAGCTCAAGTTCCGAATTTATGATGGAACTGACATATCTCACAATACTGGTGTTGCAACTCTGAAACAACAGTTAGTTTCTCAATGGCCTCAAGGTGACAACCTCATCTTAGATGGTCTAATTTGTTGCGTATGATTGCTGAATATTAATCCTCAAGAAATGAATATTCTTTCTGGAGTTGTTTCTATGTTTTAGGCATTGATTCTAATCTCTAAGTGGTGGTGTATATACCTTACGAAAATGTTTACTGATCAGTAAATTGCTGCGATCAGCTAGTCACAGATGCTTTCCAACCTGTTTTGCTTGGATTGTTTCATATGCATTGGTTGTCACTTTGACTTGTTGCACTTTCAGGTAAATCAATTATTCCCAAATCCATCAATGATGTCAAGCTCATACATGCCGGAAAAGTTCTGGAAAATAACAAGACGCTTGCAGAGTCGAAACTTTTTATTGGAAATTTTTATTAATTTCAAATGTGTGAAGAAATTGAGTTTGTCTCATTTTCGAGAGCCAATTTCGGTGTATTGTGTACATCGAATCGAATAGTTTAAGTCTTGATAAAATTCCTTGCAAGGTGTACTATAAGATTGAATATTCGAATGCCAAAATTGATCGAGTATCGAGTGAGATATTGATATTCGAATTTGCATGGAACACATGACAAGTTTGAATCCATGAAGAATGGATGTCAAGACTTATATGTTTCATAAGTAATTTTGTACATGTGTGACATGTTTTTAAACCTTATGTTATGTAACTATCCTAAAGTATCAAAACTGCGTAGTTTTGATTTAGGAGAAGATAATAACAGACTTGACTAAGTCTGCATTATCTGTTTGGCATCAAACTGGGTCTTCCCATATCTCCATAAATCCAAGGGATTTGCAACGTCATGATAGGGAAGTGGAGGAGTCTTTTTCTCCTTTTCGGTTGGCTCAGAGCAGTATAAAAGGAGGGTTGCTCCCCCTTTGTTACTCATCAGATAACAACAAACAATCCTCCTCTCTCGTGAGTCAGTAGCATAGAAATTGTTTCCGGTGATAGTTGAAGGCCTGCTCCATCTCGCTTCTCCTGATCTGTGCAATCAGTAGAAGTCCCGTTGTCATATCCTGGGAAGCAAGTTGTCAAACCACACCCTGCACATAGGGAGGCAATTACGCTTTAGGGAAATTACCTAGCAAGCTTCAACGAATCTGGTTTAGTATTCCTGCTCAATTTCCTTACTGTTTATTTAATTAGTAATTTATTTATATTTCAGATCCTTTATCGTAGCTCTTATTTCATCTGATCAGCATATTTTATTTTATTTGAAATTTCGGTTTGCTCTAACAATGTGTAAGGTGATTTGCAAGCACTTGTAAACAGTACACATTATCCTTGCCCATTCTCATCTCTTACACTTAATAACATCGAGCGATTTATGTCATATGATCATGGAACCTCTTATTAGAAGAAAACTTAACTTTTTTTTTTGATTCAAGGTGAGAATATTTCATTGATATAGATATTACAATATGCGCAAAGAAACATAACCGAATGGACAAATTTAAGGACAATACTACGTCGAGGAAGTCACAATAAAAACCAAATGAAGCGCAGGCCAAGATCGGCACCATCCCAACGAACTCACCAAAGTCCATACCCACCGGACTCGAGAAGACACACCACAGCCGCCAAGACATAAAAACGAGAGGGCAACGAGACCCAGAAATCAGGAACAACAAAGGCAGGGGACATGAGCAAACAAGGCCCTGGCAGGGGACACCAGCAACAGGGCCCTGACAGAGGACTCAAGCAAACAAGGCCCAGGCCCATCAGCAGGCCCAAATAGCAGAAACCCTAGCACAGTAGCACCCGATTCATCCCCGCCGCCACCAATCGATCCCGCACCATCACCCCACCGTGCCACCACGCGCCACCGATCAACCTCTGGCTCGCCGCCGCGCCATCCCAAGCACGCTGACGAGCCTCAGATCTGCGCCTCCCATCCGCTCCGTCCGCCGCGCCTCCCATTCGCTTCGAGCCTCAGATCTGCGCCTCCCAAACTGCCAAGCCGCGCCTCCCATCCGCTCCGAGCCTCAGATCCGCGCCTCCCATCCGCTCCGAGCCTCAGATCCGCGCCTCCCATCCGCTCCGAGCCTCAGATCCGCGCCAGCCCCTCGAGCCAACCGAGCCACCCGAGCCTCAGCTCGCCCACCACCGTTGCTCCGACACGCAGCAACCCCTGAGCCACCCAAGCCTTAGATCTGCACCACCCACCCGAGCCTCCATCGTTCCGGCTGATCTCAAGCCCCGTCCGACCTCTCGTAAGCACACCAACCATAACCCCAAGACACCAAAACCCCAACCCACCGAGGATGACAACAGACTGGCCCTCAGCCATCAAAAGCGCTGAAACAGAGCCGGGGAGGCAGCCCCAGCTGTTACCAGAACTCAGTCAACAACTCCGATGAAATCGAGCCAAAGGGTCTCAAGGCACGGAGAGAAAGCTAGTTATTGAAACTAGAGGAAAAGCTTTAGGAAGTACCCTAAAGAAGAAAGAGGAACAGGAAAAGGAAATAGATCTGAAGGCATGAAAAGAAAAGCAAGATCTCCTAGGGGTAGAGAAGAAAGTCCACCGCAATGGACTTCTTGCTCCACCCCGGAATGGAAGTTACCGGAGGAGGCTGCAAGAGAGAAGGAGGAAATAGATCTGAAGAAAACTTAACTTTCAATGGGTGTCTTAACTCTTATGTTCTCAAAAATCAGATAATTGGTGTATGAGTGATTTGAGACTAAGAATGGTCTTTATTGTTAGTTTTCAATTGACGGCATTGTCAACAGTCTATCACGGATTCTTATTTTTCTTTCGACTAGATGTGTTTGGCAATTTCCAATTTGAAATGCTTAACATCGTATTTGCTTTGTCTGCGATCATTTCTGTCTATCACGTGTAATTTTACCATTTTTTTTGTTCTGGGTGCCCTATAGACAAGAAAGATGAAGAACCCATGAAGCAGAATTAATATGCATGTAGCATTCTCTAAAGAACTTCAGCAACTCACTCTCATACTTTGCTTGTCCCAACCAGTGAAGAAGTGCCATGACCAAGCTGATGTCTCATTTTTCTATTCTCCTCATATTAAATCTAAATGTACGCTCAAGTTGACGTATATGAATATAAGCATACATTGACTGATCTCCAGTTTGATCAAAAAGTCGACTTACAGGTCATAGTCATGATCCAATATATACTTTGCAATTATCATCCAACTATTCGATGTGGGACAACTTGTCAGCTGACATTCTTTATTATTCATCATATTCCTTCAGCTAACAAGTTGTGCATGCTCCTAGACTCTGCCGCCCATACATGTGGCACAACTTCGTAACAAATCATCGTCTCAACCATTCTATTCGGGTACGAGTCCTTTGCGTTGACCACGACCATCAATCCAGCACAGCGTTGGCCAAATGAGTTGAACACATTCCCACATCACATACTGGGCTCCGGTTCGGCCCCCTCTGATACCATTATAAATTGCAAGCATATACTAGTCCAATCCCCAGTTTGATATGTAAGTCGACTTTTGGGTCAAATTGGGGATTGGTCCAGTGTATGCTTGCAACTTATCATGGTATCAAAGCCTTAAGGCTTCATATGACTGCTCAGTACAAACTTCTATTATAAGAAAAAGAAACCAAACAGCTACCACTTATTGTACTTCATAGTAGAATACAAACTCTAATGTATCTGGACCCCGAAGCTCGAACTCTCTACAGTATATAGTATGCTCAAATTATACGAATGAGTAGTCCATCACTCAATCAAAAAAATATGAACTTGTTAACCACTCTTTCTCTAGTTTATATACTAGCCCAACAGAACCTTGTTGATACTTCTCTGGAATTAAGACCAATGGATACACATATCCTACGCAAGCTCATTGGATGCGATCATCTCTGTCATATAAATTCTTCAACTACTTGAACACCATCAGTATCGATAAAGTATCCGATCCTGACTGATTCCAACTCCCATTACACGAAATGCCATAATTCTATCAGCTACTAAATCTAATCCATTTCTAAGTTTTTTGTTATGCTCTACTTCGTGTTCCTCTTTGCATAATAATCTCAACATTTGCTTCAGGTCGTAAATTTGGGTACCAAAATATTTACACATCAGCTTATTGAACTCGTCGAGAGTGTCAGATAGCTTTGAATTCGTTAACACTTTGATCAAGTAAGCAAAATCATATGCACCGTGGAATGTGATTCATCCTACTTTTTACCTTTATCCTTTTCTTGAACTGATCATGAGCTTGACGAACCCTGGCCCTCCTCTACGTCCGGACGCTCCCAAACTAGTTCTATTTAGCGCAACATTTGTGCAAGCTCAATTGAACTGATCCCATGAAGTTTGTGGAATGAAAATATAGTCCACGGTTCATAAGCATGCAAATCGACTTTACGTTCTATTGTTGTGTTAACATGTCGAAATTCAAAATTACAAATTTCAAACAGTGACATATTTTATTGAGACTCCGAAAGAGTTATACCTATTTCTATCAAATTCAGTTTCCCCACATTCTGTTTCATCTATTTGTACTGTGGGTAAGTGTTTTGATCTCTTTCTCCATTCGTGGGACAAACCGTACCAGAATATCCCATATCAACTGTTACAAAATTAAAATATGTAGTCTTAACAATGTGTTTAATCCTTCCCATCTCTATTTAAAAATTCTGTCTCCCGACTCTCTGTATTTCAACGTACCTGACGGCGATCAGGGTAGAATGGATGAGTGGTAGGAGTGTACAAAGTTGGGTACTTTATCAGCTTTGGAATTATATAAGGTGCAACATAGTATTGCGGAACCAGCAAATCTAATAGTGGTACATATAAACTGTTGTATCTAGTGAATGAAGGAATAAACCGAACGAAGAATGGACGCGATGAAGATGAAGAAGTTGGCGGCATGATGACAATGAGGAGTTCTGAAGTTCCTTGAGCTCTGATACTATGATAAATTGCAAGCATACATTATACCAATTCCTAATTTGGCCGAAAAGTCGACTCACAGGCCATAGTTCATGATCTAATATATACTTCGCAATTATCATCTAACTATTCAATGTGGGACAACTTGTTAGCTGATATTCTTTATTATTAAACAAGTATTTATAGACTTTATTGTTCAATATTATGTCAAATTCTGGCAAAACAGAAAGATGTTGTCGCAAATGAAATGTGTCTAACATTGTTGCAAATTGAATGTAGTATAAATAATATACCAAAATGAGCCTATGAACAAAGTTATATACGCGTTGTCACAGATGAAGATCGAAGGCAGGCTATGACAGGATATGCAAACGCTGCTCAGACATGCAGACGATGCTCAAACAGACTAACAGAGTACTCATCGAAGAAGATGCTACGATATGGACAAACATGCAAATTACACAAGACATAAAGATTGTGCATTATAGCAGAAGACATATAGATTGTGTCTGCGACAAGCAGATTGTGCCCAACAGCAGATAGTTGTAGATTTCCTAATCAGTGCTGCAGAAAGAAAAGCATATGTAGCTAACAATAGAGCACTTGGAGTCATATTCTTAGTTGTAGATGAGAAAAACTTCAGATTGATTTCAAACTTTGAAGTTGCAAAGGCCGCCTAAGACATCCTTGAGATAGCATATGAAGATACAAATAAGGTGAAAGAAGTCCGTGTACACAAGGTTTCTTCCAAGTTTAAAAATCTGATGATGAAAGAGGATTAGTCTGTCATAGAGCTTCACACAAAACTATTGGATATTGCTCATGAAGTTGCCTCCCTAGGAAATGTTATACATGAAGCTGTTTTGTCAGAAAAGTTATGAGAGCTTTGCCCAAGATTTATCATGTGAAACTTGTTGTTATACAATAATTTCAGGATATATCCAAGATGAAGTTTGACACCTTGATGGGATCCTTAAGAACGTATGAGATGATGATCTGTCGAAGAGCCAAAACCAAGAAACTTTAGTCTAAAGTTTGAAGTTGATAATAGAGATGAATCTGAAGAAGACATAACCCCTAAAGAAGACATAATCTGTTTAGGATGCTCAAAGCTCCCTAGGATTTCTAATTTGTGTGGATTAGAAATTAGGATATTGAAGATATTTCCTAAAAGATAAAGAAATATTAACTGAAGATTATCAAGAGAAGGAAATCTTGATAATGATGAAATAAAAAATATGTTGACTAAAATTGATTTAGGAGTTATTATCAAATTAGGATTTGGTAATATAAGTTAAATAATGATTCACTTGATTTGGGAGGCATATATTAGGGTAACTGTCACGACCCAAAACTAAAGATCGAGACCGGCGCAAGACCAACGGTCAAGCAAGCCTCAGAAATTATCAATTTCATATTCAATAACAGTAATAACTAAAAATGAAAGAGTATAGCGGAAGCAAATGAGTAAACAGACTCTGTCACTAAACTCTGAGTACAACGGAGCAATACTAGCTAAAACAGAAAATGTCTAAAACAGAAGAATTAAATAAGAAAGACTAGTGTGATGGCACCGTACGTCAAATGTAAGCTCCTCAGCTACGACTGATTACGAATCTCGTACTAGCACTATCACTTATCTGTAAAAATGAGGGAAAATAACGGGGTGAGTCAAAATACTCAGTGAATACATAACATACTTTATTAACGTTTGGTTTAAGTTCTTTAATTCATTTTAGTCATATTTTTCATATCACATACTCAAATACACATATACAGATAATGATGCATAATGCGTGTATGCAAACGTATGTCATGTCTGTGGGTAGTCGTCACCGCCGGTCCGGACCACCATATCAAAGTGCGGGTCATACCGCCATATCATATCTTCGTGCTTCTCCCCACGGAGGGCATCACGCCAATCACCACCATATCATCGTGCTTCGCCCCACGGAGGGCATCACGCCAATCACCACCATATCATCGTGCTTCGTCCCATGGAGGGCATCACGTCAACCACCACCAGATCACATATGCATGTCGTGTCGTGTATGTAATGATGCAAATATATCAATTCATATCATATCAGTCATGTACATATATTTATATACATATTATTCTCAATTCATAACATATCAAGTCCTCAATCAGATATTTATTTAGTCTACGAAAATAAAATATACTATATACTCACCTGATTGACTATTGCTTTCACAACCTCAAGTAAATCATCATGGTGTACTCCATTAGGCTTGATTAAGTAAAGATGTTTTGAACGAAATTAAAGCACCGAATCTATCCTCTGATCTCCATTGAATACTGTTGATCCAACATCAATTTCAAAATAAGAGTTGATTTGACCGTA
>QZGG01002012.1:0-46059 GCA_006409495.1 Sedum album | reverse complement strand
TATGCTGAGCTAAATCTTAAGCTTATATCTTTAAGTGTACTTATTTACTTAAAAGGCTCTTAATGTATGGAGATGCATATATATAGAGGTGGGGCTGCCAGTACGAAGCTTTATTTGTATGTACCATAAATGAGTGAGCGACAAGAAAAGACTTGAGGATGGAGAGTGGGGGTCCTAAGAAGAGATAGCATGTTTATTGGAGTTTCTTCAGTGCTGGTTTAGTGGCTTTTGAGAGTTAAATCACAAACGGGCCTTCATATCGACATCATCTACCACAAAGAACCATTTTCATCCCAGCATTCATGAGAATCACTTCCCTTTTCCTCCTTGATTATGGAGTGAGATGATGGGATGATAAAATATATAGGAGAAGTGTCACGCCCAGATTAGCTAGATCAGGTTGTATGTACGTCTCATGTTACTTATTTTTGTTTCTCTAATGGGAAGGCATACAGGAAATTTTCCCACATGCTGCAAGCAAATGCACATCAGCCTTGGACCAACTCCCAAATTGACCTAATTAATATGATAGCATTTCAAGCCGAGTGAAACTCCAACCCGCTCTGGCCACATAAAAAATTGTTACTTTCAATGAATATTCCATCATTAAGTTGAAGGTTAACACTAAACTAATAGACATTAGGTTAGATACAGAACTTCCAATGCCCTGGATTAAGCGCTTTTCAATCATTCTCAATTCACAAAACATATCAAATATAGATCAAACCACGAAACCAAGACTACTCATAATTTTAATTTATATTTTCAATTAAGTTTTACTTTTCCATCCGTCTTTATTTATTAAACAACAATAAACAACAATAATTATATTGTTGTAATTATAGATATTTCACCATTGATGTGTGGTCAAGTTCTTACATACTCCAACATAAGACAGTCCAACGGTTTTTTTGTTTATATCCAATTTAGTTGGATGAGATAATCAGTATCCCTTCATTATATTGAATCTTCATTGTTAAGCAAATAGAAAAATATCACCAATAAATATTGTTAGGATCACGCGAGCCATGATTTTCTACAGGGCCGTAGAATTAAACCACATTTCATAGATTTTACTAGTGTAATAGTTGAGATTAAATGTTATTTTAACTAAATTGTGGACGGTTGTGGATTTCAACCGTATATTGTTATTTTAACCACATTTCAAAATTGTGGACGGTTGTATTTAATTATTTTTTTACTTTAAATATCATTATTTGAATTATTATTTAACACATCAAGTTCGGTGTTTCAAATTTTACAAAAAAACTTATCCGTCCTCTTCGAACTTTCCCTCTACAATAATGCATGTATTTAATTATATATGATTTGTCTAATGAGACAAATACTAGTTGCCTCCCTAATTAGGACCACCATATATGGACATGAACAATGCAAGATTTAGTATAAACCTAATTCATAGATCCTTTCTAAATCCAAAGAAATCATTTTGCTAACCAGTTTTTAAACCATTGATAGTACAATGAAGTCCATGATATTTAGCCTGTTCGATAGATCCCATTCGATTTGATTTTGATATGAACAATTTTTGGGACTTTATTGTAAGAGTGTAATGTCGAAGACAAGTTTGTATGACTCTAGGGACGTACAAAAGAACTTAATGGAAGCCTAATCATGTCTGCGATTAAAGATTTATTAGGGCAAGTTGTATTACTAAATGAAGCAATAAAGACATCCAAGTTTTAGGTCAAAAGTTGTGCAAGTCATTTCTAGAAATCTTACGTTGTATTACCCAATGAATAAAGAATAAACACTGTTGGAAGCGTCATGATAATATGAACCTTAGCTGTCAAGTTGGAAATTTCCAAAGAGAATTTTGCAAGGTTGCATTTGCCCATATATAAAATGATCAATGCGTTTTTTATAACGTTGTTTAATTTAATTATGAAAATATGTTGATATTTGTTATTGGTAACAAACACGTAAAAGAAAGTATAAAAACTAAAAATAGTTAGCTCCCAAGTGACACTATAATAGTATGAAGAAGCATGAGAAGCAGCGGTCTAATGATTATCACTTCGAACTTCTGTCCTGTTCGAAACGTAAAAATATAGAATTTATATTAACAGTTTCTTCATTAAATCGCATTAATGATTAACATTGAGACTAGCTCTTCTTATGGTCCCATTTGATTGTTCAAAAGTGAACATTTTACGGTTTTAAAAATAAAAATAGATATTGTATAATCGTGAATGAATTATTAAAAAAATAAGATGAATAAAATGAGTGATTAAAAATGATTGAAAAGGGACTTATACATTTAGTGAGGGACGGAGTAATTATGATTTTTAAAATGAAATTAAAGCAGCGTGGAGCAGCGCTACAAAGAGCCTCCACTTTGCTTCCTTTCTCTCCGACCAACATCCTCCTCTTTGATGGAGCTCACGTTGACCCCACACTGAACCCACTTCCTCTTCTTTCCAGAAGGACACCCTTTCCAAGTCAAAATTCCATCAGGTATCAACTTTCCACTTTTCCAAATTCTAATATTACAAACAATGAGTAATTCCAATTCCTGCTTAGATTAGGTCTTGTTTAAATCTCATATTGTTTGAGTTTGAGCATTGAAAATGTGTCACAGGGCTTGAATTTGGTCTGGGTTTTTATGATTTGGATATTTGTAGCCTAGGATTGAATTGGGTTGTGAAAAAGGAATGATTTTTTTGATGCTGTGTTAGGGTTTGGATTTGATGGAGTTGTGGGGATGTAATTCTGAAGGGAATGAGTATGACTTGTTATCTGAGAATGATGAGTTGGATCTGGCAGTTGAGGGTTGTGATGCTCTTGATGGGAACGTTTTGTTTGAGTTTGACTTGGATAGTCCTTTCGGGTTGGATGAAGATTTATTGTTTTTAGATAAGCAAGTGATGGAGAGGTTCCAAGAGGTGGAGTCCGGGCTTTCAGATATAATTCAAAAGACAAACGAGATTAGTTCCAATGTTGAAAATTTGGAAGTGGGGGATGGGATTTTTAGTGGGGATGATATGAATCTGGCGTCACCTGATTGCGGATTGAGTTCCTTTTCTCTTTTGGGGGATACTGAATCTTGGTCCTCAAGTTTTTCGGCAATAAATTTGGAGATGGGGAGGCAGGAGGGGGATGCTGAGAATGATAATATATCCAAAAAGAGAACTGAAGCTTCTGTGGCGGCGTTGTCTTTGCCAGTTGAGCAGGGCGATTCGGAAAGCTTAACTTCCACTAAAGTTACTTGCCAGGTTCAGGGTTGTAATGCGGATCTTACTTCTTCCAAGGACTACTACAAGAGGCATCGAGTTTGTCCGCTTGACACCAAGAAGGCTGAAGTTATTGTCAATGGGATACAGAAGCGTTTTTGTCAACAGTGCAGCAGGTAAATTTGACTAGCCCTTGTTTATTCCTTCGCCCAGAGACCGAGCTCCATGATGCCATGGTTTTTTGAATATGGGAAGTTGGTTCGGGCTCTTGGAATATTTAGTTATAATCATCTTTCATTGTGTCTAGGTTTCATTTGTTGAATGAATTTGATGACGATAAGCGCAGCTGTCGTAAGCGTCTAATGGGTCACAACAAACGGAGGAGGAAACCTAGATTCGAAAATTGTAGTCACAGACCACTCAGGTTCCAGCCATACCAAGGCCAAGGTTAGTATTTCGCAATCGCATACATACCATACCAAGTCACTCCTAGATATTAGGAAAATACCGCAATTGTATCTCCAGTGACCATATCAAGTCAGTTAAAAAGGTAAGAGGGCGTTGCTGATTTTTTATTTTTGTAGGAATCAGGCCTCATGGAGCTGCGTTGCCTTCTAGGAGGCAGCTTTTGACAGATCTATTCCCTGCTCGTGTTCTATTCCAGATATATATGAACAAATAAATGGGTCAAGAATACAAGGCAGCTCAGTTCATGGTCTCATGCCAACCAATATCCCATCATTGAGAAATCCTTGTCCCGGACCTGAACATTACACTCCGCAAGTAACACCGTCAACTTTTCAAAAGTCATCTGGAGTATTAGACGCAAGCTATGCTCTCTCTCTTCTGTCAAATCAGCCTCAGTTCTCCTCACATTACTTCACTATGGCTAGTCCTGTTATCATCCAAGGCCATAATATTTTCCACAACCCGGCAAACAAAGTCAGCTTCTCGGCATCCCCTCACATGCTTCACTCATCAGGCATGAATATGCTCCCAGCTTATCCAATCCACCCAGGAACTATTCCTGGAACTATAAATCCTGCCAGCTCTACAGTCGATAACAATCACGATGGAGGATCCTTCTGTTCAAATTGCTCCAACTGTCAAATGCCCCGTCAACAAGGCTCCACTGTCGATTTGCGACAATTATCTTTTAACCTCTCCAGAGTAGAGCATCAAAGAAACATCCCCTAGTAAAAGTCCCTCTGTGCAGTGAACATATTTCCAAGCTCTGGAATTTCGCTGGAAGCTCAAATAGATCCGAACAAGTCTTATTGTTGAAGTTTGCATCTAAATTTGTGTGCTTAGTTTAGTGCCTGTTAATTTTCATTTCATTGCAAACTTACCACCTGTAAAAACTTCTTCATTCTGCTTTGTTATATAAAACTTGTAAGTTCAATGAAAAATATTATTACACACGATATCTATAGTTGATTACTTCAATTGATCCGATTTAATTAAAGATAAAAATGTTAAATTCAACATTTAGTTTTTTCGAAAATTCAAGCGCTCAATTTTTAAATTAATTAAATTTTAAACGTCTACAAATTAAATTAACGATAGAAATGATGTCATTTCGTATAACAAAATAATTATTTCTACGTTGTCTCAAATTATGAAAATAATAATTAATAAAAAAATATAAGAACAAGGTTAGTATTTTCTTCACTTTTTCCTCTCCCACCTCTTCTTTCAAATTCCACTTCGCATTTTATACTTAGTTTTTTTCGCTTCAAGAAACTAAAATCGACTCCGGCGACGGAATCGTTTTCACTCGATCGGCCGTGGAATCTAGTCGACTCAGGTTAGTTTACTGTTCCTTGATTCTTGAGTAGCGTTTTGAAAACGTTATATCGGTGAGTGAGTCTTCGCATGTGGTTGATCGGTTGTTTTCGATTGGTTGTATCGATCTGTGTTCTATATGTTTGAGTTGAATTGGTGAAGTTGAATTGAGTAATTTGTATAAAGTTAGTTAAATATGAATGATTTGGAGGAACTGATGATTATGGAAAATGGCAGGTGACTTGTGAGAGGTTTCACATTCAGTTTCTTTGAAGTTAATTTTTCGTCTACTTGGGTTATGATTGAGTAATCAAATGTTGAAGGTTGTTGAGTTGAGTGTTATGATAACATCGCAAGATTTTAGTTCTTGAATGGGATTGACTGTATACAGATTTGAGGGTTAACCTGGCCCTTACATGGTGTTATGTACATTTACATTTGTAGAGCTTTACATTAATGATGACGAACTGGGATGATGAATGTGTTGCCTGTTTAGAAGAGTATCTGAATTGGTTTTTATTTAACAAACGTCAAGAATCTTGAATGAATATCATTATAAAGCTACCATATGAAAGCTTTGTTGGCTTAGATTAAATGGCATTGAACCTGTCATTTTGGTAAGGTGAAATTTTGTTATCCGTATATAAATACTCCTTAAATTCATTCCTTTATAGTGTTCTACAATTGGGCTATCTCAAGTCCCTCCCAGCGGCGCACTGGAAGCAGTGGGATTGAAAGGACGTGGCTGGCTACCGATAGAAAATTTCAAAGGTTAGGAGTAGTGCAAGTTATCTTAACCTTTTGAGACAGCAATATTATGTTGTCTCATCTCCCTTTCCTTGTTTGTTGTCTAAGAACTTTTATCTGCATGTGAGTAGAAAATTGAATTATCAGAGGTTATTAATAAACAGTTAGATTTATGAGATCACCTGGGTTTTGACTAAGAAGAGGCATTTTTGGAACTATGTTGCACAGGATTTACATAAAAGTATTCTTTGGGGATGATGAATGAAGGAAAACAAAGGATGGATGATGTGGCCGAATTGGATAGAATCAGTGCTCTTCCAGATTCTCTTATAGACTACATTCTGGACAAGCTGCCCCTGCCTGACGTGGTCAGGACCAGCGTTTTCTCCAAAAAATGGATAAACCACTGGACAAGATCTAAAAATTTAGACTTCGGAACAGAATTCTTCAAAGAGTATATTGAGTCAGGGAAACATGATTTGGTTAACATCATTGATTCCATGTTGTCAAATCATAATGGCCCGATTCACAGTTTTCATTTACATCTGAGTTGCGATCTCCCGAAGTACATGTCAATGGATCTCAGTAAGTGGATACATTTTCTGTCGATGAATGGTGTCAAGGACCTGGACCTCTTGCTCTCCTTTCAAAATATCAGAAGCATTCCTTCTAATGTCTTTGAATGCCGCAGTCTTCAACATTTGTGTTTGCAAAATTGCTTGCTTCAGTATTCAGATAAATTTAGAGGATTCAGTGACCTCATTAGCCTTCGATTGACGGATTGTAGTATACAACCGAATGTGCAAACTATCATCTCTAATTCCCCACTGCTTGAAGAGTTGGAAATCAACTATAGACTATTGCATTTTTATTTCAAATCTGCTTCCCCAAGAGGGGCTCACCTCAAGTCGCTGAGGTATCATTCCAGCCGCAGTTCGGAGTTACTGTTTGTGAGGAGCTTCCAGAGTTGACTTACGCATCAATACTGTCAGAGGTAAAAATACCGATGAGCAGCTCAACAGCTTCAAAATTGAACCAGTTTTCTTGCTTTCTTCCAAGGATTGAGAAGCTCGTTTTATATGGATACACTCTGTCTGTGAGTGACAATTTGCTACTTTTTTTTGATCCCTGGTTATGGTGTTCAGTTGTTTTTGGAAGTTTACGTGTCCCATTGACTTCTCTTGTTTTCAAAGTCTTTTATTGCAGGTGAAATTCCCTTCAGGCTCACATCGCCATTTCGTTTCCTGGAGCACTTAAATCTGCAACTGATTGACACTAATTGCATTGACATGGCGAGCATTCTTTTTTGTATTCTGAGAAGTGCCCCGAATTTGCAGTTGTTAACCTTGGTATATCTTTTGCCTTTTCCATCTTTATCATTTATTTTTATTTTTATTTTTATAGCCGCTGTCTATCCTAACCATGTCATATGCTTCAGAACATGATGATTTGTTCTACCATAGAACCAACTACAGATGCTGCAACTCAATATATTGAAGCACAAGAATCTGAAGGGGAACTTAGTGGCATTCACACTTTTCAGCTTGAAGTATTCTCAGGATCTAATCATATATTAACACTGATTCGGACCATTCTCAAGTGCTGCCCAAAGCTAGAGACAGTCACAATACGTGGAGTTTCAACAGAATGGTTTTCTAAAGAAATAAGAAAGCTTCCAGGATCATCAGTTGTGAAACTAATTGACTTTTAACTACATTGAATTGTGTTTGTTGTGTGTGCACTAGAAAGGGTAGTGAGGGAATGGGTTCAGCTCGGGTCTCATATTTGTAGATGCCAGAAGTAATTTTCTTAGCTTGCCAAAAGACGTTTTCATGAAACTCTATAGAATTTCCCAATTATGGTTTTGTTTTCTATCATCTTAGGCCAAAAAAATATAATTTAAATTGTAGAAGAGGTCATGGCTAATGGTCACTTCAAGTGATATGTAAAGTGCTATTGAAAAAATTGTAATTTATAGAAATAAAAAAACGTTGTAAATCATTAAGTAAAATACACTCTCATCACCGGTTGTGCTTTTTAGGGCTTGCGAGCAACGAGACGCCAAAATGAAAACTTTCAACGCTAAATTGGGAGCTGTCGAATTTGAGTGGAATGAACACAAGTGGAATCAAGCGATTCAGGAACGAGACGCCAAAATCAAAACTTTCAATGCCAAATTGGGAGCTGTCAAATTAAGATCGGAGGTGATGTGATTTTATAGGTAAAATTAACTACTTGATATATATATCAACTGCAGTCTTGATTTCATTCTTGTATTTCATTTGCTTCTTTAGTTAAGATGAGATTTTTGAAATGGCTTGAGGTCATTATTATTTAGCATGTAATTTTTTTAAGGTTATTTGAATTTGAAGCTAGTTTTGCTAGTGAAGAGCGAAATGATTATGATGAACACAGATGTTTTGTCTGCAGCGCATTTGGAAAAATCTAGCTATTCGTGTTTATTAATAAATGATATAATCTAGAGACTGATTTCTAACTAAAGTTACTATAAATGATACGACATCGGTTCTTTCGTTTTTGATAGTGTAATTCATATAAATACTGCGTAAATTCTTTCCTTTCTAGGGTTTTATAATTGGGGTATCTCATCCTCATCCAGCGGCGCCTTGGAAACAGAAGGGTGTGCACTGCTTCTGATTGCAAAGTTCACAGGTTTGAAGTTTACTGATTGTTTTACCTCCTGGTGTCTCTTTGTTTTGTTGTTTTTGCGTTTGGTAATTTGACTAATTTCTTTTGGCTTAGTTTGCAGTCATTCTGTTGAGCTATCTTTGACATGATTTGTAAAAATCTATTCTGTAGGGATTGATATAATGATCCACTTAGATCGAATCAGTGCTCTTCCAGATGAACTTGTAGATTGCATTCTGGACAAGTTGCCAGTGCCTGATGTGTTAAGGACTGATGTTTTATCCAAACGGTGGAGGTACTGCTGGACAAGATTTGGGAATCTGGACTTCAGTTCCGAGTTCTTCACAGAACATATTGAGTCTGGCCCACATGACTTGGTTAACATTATTGACTCGGTTTTGTCTAATCTTAAAGGCCGAATTTACAGATTTCATTTACATCTGAGTCCCGAACCTAAGAAGTATAATTCATTGGATCTCAGTAAGTGGATGCATTTTCTGGCGAAGAATGGTGTAGAAGATGTTTCAGTCTCCTTTAATTCTATTGGAGTGTTACCTTCCAATGTCTTTGAATGTTGCAGTCTTCAACGCTTGAGCTTGGAAAATTGCATATTTGACTATTTAGACGAGTACAAAGGATTTGAAGGACTCGTAAGCCTTAAGATGAAGAATTGCTCGGTACGATGGAATGTGCAAACTATTCTCTCTAATTCCCCGCTGCTTGAAGAGTTGGAAATTCTATATGGAGTAGGGGGTGCCATGTTCAAATCAGATGCCCTATGTGGTGGGACTCGCATCAAGTCACTGGTTTATCAATCAAACGACCGTGAAGAGTTACTGTGTTGTGAGGAGCTCCCAGAGTTGACCTATGCAATAATAAATTCAAAGATAGAAGTACCAATGAGCAGCTCAACAGCTACAAAATTGGATCAGTTTTCTTGCTTTCTTCCAAGGATTAAGAAGCTCGTTTTGAATTGGCTCACTATGTCTGTGAGTGATAACTTACTACTGTTTTCTTGATACCTAATTATGGTTTTCAATTGTTTTAGGATGTTTACACCTGGCACTGACTGCTCTTTTTTCAAAGTCTTTTACTTCAGGTGATATTCCCTTCAGGCTCACTTCATCATTTCGATTCCTGGAGCGTTTAAAGTTGCAATCGATTGACACTGCTTCAGTAGACGTGGCAAACTTTCTTTTTTGTATTATGAGAAGTGCCCCAAAGTTGCAATGGTTAAACATCTCGGTATATCTTTTTATAATCTTCTTATTTTTTTGAGGCCCCTGTCAATCTCAATCCTAACCTTGTCATATGTTTCAGGACATGCTGATCTCTCCTACCAATGAATCAATGGCTGCTGACGTAACACAGTACTATAGTGCACAAGGATCTGAAGGTGTACTTAGCGGCATGCATACTTTCCAGCTCGATGTTGGAACTGGAGCGACTCATATGCTGTCACTTATTCAGGTCATCCTCAAGTGCTGCCCAAAACTAGAGACGGTCACAATACGTTCAAGATTAACAACATGGTTTTCTGAAGCAGTAAAACAGCTTCCAAGATCATCGATTGTGGAGCTCATTTGCCCTCATGCAAATTTTGAGTCAACATTCTAGTGCCAGCATCTATTAGTAATTTAGTTATAACAAGGGAACTCTCTATGGATTATGTCTCCAATTTGTTTTTCTTGCTTAAGGATATTTTCATGAGATTTCTTATGAATGTTCCATTTATTTGTTAAAATGTTTCTTTGTTGGAAATTTATAGTTTTAATAACCATTAATTTGATTAATTTTAATTCAATTAAACATATAATTATTTTTATAAGAATATTCATTAAACATTTTATAAAAAATATGAACGGTTGATTGGCTTTTGCTTATTAATTTTGAAGTCCTAATTTAAAAAATAATACCTTTTCTATGGAGTATAAATAAAGAACTTGGGGCTTTTAGGGTACAGAATTGGGAACTCATAAAAAATTAGGGTTTACAGCTGGTTGTTCTCTGCTCCTCAAACAGTCGCCTTCTTCAATCAACCCACTTGCAAGCTCGTTTAGGTATATCTATCGGCGTTTAATTTTTAGCATTATCGTCAGATGTAGTGCACAACTGTTGATCATATATTTATTTTTACATCTGATCTGATTACATTCCTCAATTTTAGATACATGTTGTAAATTGGTATGCATTTATTATGTTGTTAAGATAATTGTTCATGTTTGAACTTTGAAAGCTGTCACTATTTGTGTTGATTGTTTTTCCAGTGTCGAGATGGAACATGGTGAAGTAAGAGTAGAAGGTGATTTATTGACGGACAGAATAAGTGCTCTCCCTGACTATCTGATAGATTGCATATTGGGTTTTTTGAGCTTTCCCGATGCAGTTAGGACAAGTGTTTTATCCAAGAGTTGGAAGAATTGTTGGACGAGGGTTCGGAGTATATGTTTTGACAAAAGTGTTTTTCAAATTATTTTGTACCGAGGGAACTGGTGGTAAGTTGACTCGATTCTCGCCAGACATGACGGCCCACTTGACGCGTTTTGTCTCCTGGGTGACCTGATTCGAATTAATAATCTACGTGAGCTCCCAGTCACAGGTACCGAGATATCGAACTCAGATATTAATCGGTGGACAAAGCTTCTGTCAGATAGAGGAATACACAGATTTACATTCGGTTTGACACATACACGATTTTTTGACGTATCCCTTCGTATACTGAATTGTTCAACGCTAACACATTTGGAGTTATGTCATTGTCGACTGGGAGCTTCTTTTTATTTTGGCGCTGCTGGTAATCTCATTGATCTTCGTTTTGTTGATGTTCGGACATCTTCTGACTTACTTGAGACAATTATCTCTAGCTGCCCACGTCTTAAAGCCTTGCAGCTCAAGCATTACGTTTCGCGATTTTGGACTGAAACCTATTATAATTACGATTAATGCACCGGAGCTTGAGACTTTGCAAATCGGTGGCCAGGAAACTTACCTTGTGAAAGAAACTCCTTATTTGACCTATGCTTGTCTACGAACCAAAGTAGAAGTACCCAATTCAGGCAAATTGAAAATAACAAAACTGAATGACTTTGTCCAAGGCTTGCCTAAAGTTGAGAGACTCGAGTTAGATAACAACTCTTTAATTGTAAGTTTTGTGTACATCTTGTATGTTCCTATCTTTTAAATTCTCATGAATTTTATTCTGAGTTTTGGATTTGTTGTTTAGTCTTTGGTTGTAGGTGATAACATTCCAAGGAAGCTTCCAACAACTCCTAAGAATTTGAAGTGGCTGGAATTCATTGATCTTAATATTCTTTCGCTTGATCTTTTGTCATTGGTCTTTTGTCTTATTCGCAGCTCACCGAATTTAGAGACGCTTAAAATCGGTGTAAGTAGTGTTACTTGCTCTTGTATCAGGTCATCAGGTATTCTTCTCATTATATATTATTTGTTTCTCAGGTGAAACAAACATACTCTGAATATGAAGAGAGTGCAGTTAACCTTAATGCAGTATATGAGGTCTATAAAACGGAGGGCGCAGGCATTCTAAGCCATCTTACAAAAGTTACAATGGATTACTTGGTGTTAACAGCATATGAAACTGAGTTTATCCTATCTATCATCCACTCCTGCCCGATGCTAGAGACGATAAGCATTTACAACAATAAAGTTAGTATTAAACAAAACAAAAAGGTGTGGCTTAAAAGCTACAACAGAGAATTGTGAATCGTTCTTTTCAGTTCAAGATTGACGAAATCGAGTTTCTATCTTGACTCGGAGAATCGCCTTAATGCCCAACATGGATGATACTAGGAGACTTGCCTTACAGTTTGAAATACTTGTTTAACTTCTACTCAGTTTTCCGATTCAAATCTCGTGACATTCTGGTTTTAAAGTTTAAGTAATATTTTGTGATCAATTTTTATTACCCTTGAAATATTTGTTTAACTCAAATCAGCTACACTAATTTTAGCGTCTGGAGATTACGAAGACAGAGGTAAAGGTGTCAAATAGGCCGGTGGTGTACCAGTTAGACTTATTTAAGTAAATGATTAAATGGGCGGGTATTAACGGGTAAGGATATCCATTTTTATCCATTTATCGTTAACGGGTAACGGGTAACGAGTATTAACGGGTAACGGGTAACGGGTAACGGGTAACGGGTAACGGGTAACGGGTAAATGGACTAACCTGTTAACACCCATTTATCCGTTAACACTCGTTTTTTCCGTTAATACCGTTAAGCAATTTCTACCTATTTATACTTGTTTAACCTCTTACATTTTTATCTATTTTTCACACATTAATTTTTATTATGAACTTATCCGTAAATCCTAATTATTTAATTCCAAATAAGAATATTTATTATGTGTTTTGATTAAACCGTTTATATACATATAAATAGAACAAGGTTCTAGGAGGACATCTAACTTTTGGTAAGACGGTGAGACATAATCTTCACTGTTGATTATTAATAATCCAAAAGATGAGATTTAACAAAAAATAACCGTCAAATCCAACCGCCCCGTGTTTTTTGCAAATTCAACCGCCTAATTTAATTAAAAACCGAAATTAATCTCAACCGCTAATTTTATCACATCAACGCTTAAGATTACGTCCTCTTGTCTTATAATAATTACTTGTCCTCCTTACTCATAACTCCATATAAATAATCATAAATATAATATATATTCTCTTTTGAGTAAGGATTCAGAAGAACAAGTAACTTTTATAATATATATTCTCTTTTCTATTCTCTTTTTTCTATAATTTTTAACAAGTTAACTTTAATTATATTTTATTTAAAAAATTACATATCTTCTTATATACATAAAAATCAATAATGGTTAATGAAACAAAGTGAGAATGATGACAAAAAAAAATTAATAGAAATTTATGAATGAATGTGTAAGGGCATGTTAGTGCGGGTATTTTAGAGGACGGATTTCGGACGGATCGCATGTAATGGGTGACTTTGACGGGTCTAGACAAAGGTGACGTCACACTTTTATTTTATTTTATTCGTTTTGTTTTTTAAAATCCACAGCTGCAAAGCGAAGCGGGAAATAACACCAATACGGCGACGTATTTACCATATATACAATACTTCATTTGCTGAATTCCACATTTTTTTTCGAATTTGGGGATTCAGGGTTTATAGATTTGGGACTGTGGAAGCTCGATTCTACCACCGATCGACAAGATTTCGGCTTTAGGTAATTGTTTCCAGCATACGTACAATAGATTATTGAGTATTTGCATGATTACGATCCGTTTGAATAACCTTCTTTGTGTTATGCAAGCGACATTTCACATTTGATTACATTTTCTTGATCTTTGCTACGAAATCTTTATTTTGAATTATTTGTCATCGTTAGAGGCGTTGTAGGGAGACATGTCAGGTGGCGATAATGCTGGTGGTGGTGACTCTAAGGATAGAATTAGTTATCTTTCTAATGATGCAATAGATTGCATTCTGAGGAAGTTGACTGATGAACTTGATCTTGTGATTCGAACAAGTGTCTTATCAAGAATGTGAAAATGTGGAGTAAACTTATTATATTTATGTATGCTTTGTGGAGTTTTTAGTTTTTGTACCGAATATTTTATTTTCTTCAGTCTTTGTATTCTGGTTTGTTTCTACATTTGGTATCAGAGCGCTAACTTGCACGATATGGGGTAAGCTTTGGAAATGAATCACGATGTTGTTTTCCTTTTGCACATCCATCACAGAGTTGTTCCGGATGTTCTATGACTGGAATCCCTTCAACCATTTGTTTAGAACTCAAATCATGTAGTGCTCTAAAATTTAAGTGACCAAATCGACCATGCCATAACCATGCATCAACTTTAGTGCTTCGTAGGAGACACACCGGTTCTGCCATTTGCAAAGGCAGCGTATACAATCTGTTCTTTGTACGTTGTACACGAACAAGCAACTTCTTTTGATGATCATAAATGCTTAGTACTCATTTTCAATCACAGTCTTGCACCCAATCTCATCAAGTTGTCCAATGCTTAATATATTACTATGCAAATGTGGAATATAATATACCTTAGTAAGCATTTTATGCTCTTGATTCTTACATTTTAACGTCATTGTCCCCTTACCTTTTATATCAATCTTTGAACCATCCCCAAATTTCACAGATCCTTGAGCTCTCTCATCAAGTGTTGTAAACATAGACTTACACCCAGTCATATGATTGCTTGCACCCGTATCCAAATACCATTCACTTTCGCCAAATTATTTTATACCTGGTTTGTTTCTACAATTGGTATCAAGAGTAAGGTGTAATGACTGAAGCAGAAACATCATCAACAAACAAGTCTTCTCCAAAGTTAACAACACATCTAAGAGTTCAAGATGCTGGTGCCAATAGTAGAGGCGATGGAAGAGATCTTGTTGTTCAGAAGGTGGTGAAGGAAGTGGCTTCATTAGTAAGATATCCGATGCTTACTCGGATAAATTATGGAGATTGGGCACTTCTAATGCGAGTGAATCTACAAGCAGCAGGATTATGGAGGCCATTGAACTTGGAGATGCTGAGTATAAGGAAGATAAAATGGCACTGGCTGCTATTCTTCAAGCCGTGTCGTCCGAAATGTTGGCCACTCTCGCCGTCAAGGATACGGCCAAGCAAGCTCAAACACTTCGTGGAGAATTTGAATATATGAAATTCAAAGATGGTGAATCAATAGATGATTTTGTTATGAGACTAACTGGGTTTGTGAGTAACCTTCAACTATTGGGAAGTGCAGTTGATGATGAAGTGGTGGTCAAGAAATTCTTGAGAGTAGTGCCAACAAGATTCTCCCAAGTTGCTATAGCAATTGAAACAATTGTTGATCTCAAAACTTTATCACTCGAAGAACTTACCGGAAGGTTTAAAGCAGTTAAAGAGAGATTTGAGTCGAATGAGGGTGAAGGAGACCAATTGTTTCTTAATGAAGATGAGCATGCTGCTCAAATGAAAAAGACGTCTCAAAAGGAGGATACTTTGAGTCATGGCAGTGGTAGGAGTAACAGGGGAGATCAACGTGGTCGTGGAGGTAGATACCGCAGACGAGGAAGAGGCTCTACGAACCGAAATGAAAGAGAAGTTGAGATGATGTGGTTCGGATATAAGTCGGATGGGAAGTACATCATATGGACGTCAAGTCCGCATTTTTGAATGGCGGACTCACTAAAGAGACTTATGTCCAACAACCTCCAAGTTTCATTGATACTATACGTGATCATTTGGTATATAAACTGCATAAAGCATTATATGGTTTGAGACAAGCACCTAGAGCTTGGAATTGAAAATTGAACAGCACACTAGTAGCACTTGGGTTTAAGAAGAATGCTTTGGAACATGCATTGTATCGGAGAAAGAATGGAGATCATTTTTTATTGGTTGGGGTATATGTGGATGGGACTTGATAATAACTGGTTCAAATGTTAGTAATCTAGTTGAGTTTAAAGGTCATATGATGAAGATTTTAGCATGAGTGACCTTGGTTTACTTTCTTACTATCTTGGTACTGAGGTAAAAAACTACTGGTGCCATAATGCTATGTCAGTTCAGATATGCTTGTAAAGTTCTTAAAACATCAGGTATGGAGGGTTGTAATCAGTGCCAAGTCCCTATGGAGAATAGACTAAAACTGACTAAGGAAGATGAAAGCCCTCTTGTTGATGCTACTCAGCACCGAAAAATAGTTGGCTTATTGCGTTATTTGGTGAACACCAGGCCCGACCTTGCATATTTTGTTGGGATTGTTAGTCGATATATGGAAGCTCCTGCTACACAACATATGGCTGCTGTGAAACAAATCTTGAGGTATCTTTATGGCATAAAGAATTATGGATGTTGCTACAAACGGGGTAATGGATCGAAAAATGAGATTGTTGGTTACTGTGATAGTGATTTAGCTGGAGATATAAATGATCGAAAAAGTACTAGCGGCATGTTTTTCTTCTTAGATGGGAATCTTATCGCTTGGAATTCACAAAAGCAGAAGACTACCGCACTATCTTCATGTGAAGCCGAGTACATTGCAGCAGCTACTGCAGCATGCCAAGGAGTATGGATTAGCCGACTCTGCTTGCTGAATTTCTTGAGACAAAACCGCAAAAGGTGAAGTTATTGATTGATAATCAATCAGCCATTGCTTTGTGTAAGAATCCGGTATATCACGATCGCTCAAAACACATTGATACAAGGTATCATTTCATTAGAGAGTGTATTGAAGAAGGTAGAATTGAAGTGGATCATGTAAGTGCATGTGAGCAGCTTGCAGACATTCTTACAAAGCCTTTGGGGCGAGTCAAGTTCCTGGAGCTTCGAGAGAAAATTGGTCTTCTGAAGATTATACAATGAGTTTATGAGGTGATTGTGGAGTAAATTCATTATATTTATGTATGTTTTGTGGAGGTTTTAATTTTTGCACCGAATATTTTATTTTCTTCAGTCTTTGTATTCTGGTTTGTTTCTTCAGGAAATCTTGTTGGACAAGAGTGAGAGAACTAAAATTCGATTTCGAGGTTCTTCAAAGAAATGTGAAAAGAACCGGAATGGATTTTGTTGCAATTGTTGATTCTGTCCTCAAGAGGCATGATGGTTCAATTGAATACTTCTTTCTATCTGCTGATGCGAACTAAACCCAGGGACACTTTGGATGTTGGTCAATGGGTACAGCTATTATCGGTCAAACAAGTACGTGAAATTTCAATTGCAATCACTCTAGAATGGTCCATATGTCCCTCGCATATCCTGAATTGCTCAAATCTAACACGTTTGGTTTTAAGCTATTGTGACTTGGATCATCTGGAGATTTTGGTGGTTTTCCTAAACTAGTATATTTTGACTTGCGTTATGGTTCAATATATAGAAGCTTGCTGCATGCTATTATCTCTGGTTCTCCACTTCTTAGTAATTTGGACATAATGTACATGACTATCCGTTACGAGAATGATGATGGGCCTGTTGTGATTGATGCACCCCGGCTCCGGCATATGTATCTCAATCGCAATGTTACACTCTTCTTGAAGGAATACCCAAATTTAATTTCTGCTCATATAGCTTTTGAAGATGGTGAGATCATGCTGCAGTGTGAGGTACCTATGGCAGACTATCAGATAACATGTAATTTGGAAAACTTTTTCCGAATTATGCCTAGAGCCGAGAGACTCATAGTAGACATCGCTGCTTTATATGTGAGTTCTCAGTACTCTTTGCTAATCATAATTTTTGTTGTTTCATATTATTCAAATTTTACATTCTCACGTGTTATTTTTAGGGTTTGATAAACGGTGAGGTTCTGATGAAGCTTCCAAATACTCTTCCAAATTTGAAGTACTTCAGGATCCATGATCTCAATATTTTAAGCGCTGACCTACGAAGTTTCTTTTGCCTTATAAGAAGTTTGCCCAGTTTACAATCTCTAGTGATTCGTGTAAGTGACTTTTTTTGCATGTTGCATGAGGTTAAATAATTTGATGATTTAGGTTCAATTGCGACCCCATATATGTGCACGATCCGTGTGACCCCCCCAATCTCACCGTTGGATCAATTGATCCAACGGTTGCAGATGTGCACTTTATTTTTTTGTCACATTTTTTGTCGTTTAGCTAAATGCACAAATGCAAATGGAATGTGCTTATAATGCAAAATAAAAGTGCAAATAGAAGGATCCCAATATGCACACATGCAAAGGGTCGCAAGGGAACCGGACTCATAATTTGATTCAAGTTTCTCTGACTTCTCTCATGTTGCAGGTGAAGGAGTTACACAATGTAATTGATGATCATTTCGAAGAACTAGTCGAATGGTGTATAGCACAGGTGAATGCAGGCAACTTGAGCAATATATCCTAAGTTTGTTTTGACTGTCTGCTATGAAGAAAATATGAAATCTTGCTGATCAAAACTACTATACTCAACTGCCCATTGATAAAGACAATAAAGATTGTCTCCGATACGCGTATTATCTTTCAGGATGAGACATGGATGTTTGCGAAATTGTTGAAAGTGCCACTTGGCAGAGCAACAACAAATATTGAACTCCAACCTAGATGGGCCAACCAGGGTCAGTATTTTTCTGGAAAATTAATCTCTACCGTAGCACAGCAACTATATACATTCAAGATCTCTCAGACTTTGTATTCATACATACAACTGCTTTTTCAGAATTAAAGGAATTAAAGTTGTATAGTATCAGATATATTTGTTAGAAATAATGTCGGTAAAACAGGATCTGAAATATAAATAAATTACTGAGTAAATAAACAGTAAGGAAATTGAGCAGGAATACTAAACCAGATTCGTTGAAGCTTGCTTGGCAATTTCCTTAAAGCGTAATTGCCTCCCTATGTGCAGGGTGTGGTTTGACAACTTGCTTCCCAGGATACGACAACGGGACTTCTCACTGATTTGCACGGATCAGTAGAAGCGAGATGGAGCAGGCCTTCAACTATCACCGGAAACAATTTCTATGCTACTGACTCACAAGAGGAGGATTGTTTGTTGTGTATTTTATACTAAGAAAGGAGGTAGCTAGTCTCCTTTTATAGTGATCATAAGCCAATCGATTAGCTCAAAAGTCTCCACCCACTTCCCAATTATCTTTGTAATTTCCAAGATATTAATAGGATGGTGAAAACTAAGCATCACCCAAACCAAATGATAACAAATTTGTTATCTCCTAAAACAAAACTACGTAGTTTTGATTACTTAGGATAGTTGCATAGCCTATGATGTAAATCATGTCACACATGTACATAGTGACTTAGGAACATACAATTCTTGACATCCATTCTTCATGGACTCAAACATGTCATATTTTCTATGCAACTTTGCAAATCGATATCTCACAAGATACTCGATCAAATTTGGCGTTCGAATATTCAATCTTATTACACACCTTGCAAGGATTTCAATCAAGACTTGAACTATTCGATTCAATGTACACAAGACATCGAAATTGGCTTTTAAAATGAGTCAAACCCATTTTCTTCACACACTTAGAAATTTAAACAATTTCCAACAATATTCAACTGCTTTTTTTGTATCTTAATGAGGTGCTGCTAACAAAAACTGTTTCAGACAATGTCGGATGCAGACCTGTATAAGTATGGAGCTAACAAAAACTGTTTAACTGGTTCTGGTTCTGTCATTCACAGCGCATTTCTAGAAGATGACGGAATGATCAATGTTTCAGCAAAAGCAACTTCGGCAATGGGGACGCCATGACAGGCATGCGCAAGAGCAGTAACAGCAGCATAAGCTGCATGAAGGCATTTTGGAAGTGAGTCGTTCAGATATGGATTTCATTGATGTTTTTGATATTTGTTTTTCGGGAATATTCTCAGGTTCCTCCTTTTCAGTTTCCTCCTTTTCAGTGCTTTCCCTTTTGGCCTCTGACAGACTACATTAAATGAAAGCTGCATTGTAAGAAGAATGCTGCCCTCTCGGTTAAAACTGTAAAAAAGAAAAAAAGTTTAGTACTCACATTGGAAATGCGAAGGATTGTCCGCTGGCTCCACTGATGCGACTCCCGTCGGAGTGGCTGGAGATGGTTGATGTAGAGACAGGTAGAGAAGCAGGCTGATCTTTTTCTTTATAAGGTGTTTCGCTATTAGCATGCTTTGGAGAACTGTTTGCAACTTTGGGTGTTCCTGGGTCTGTCATTTCCATCATGGGAATAGGAGAGGATGGACTGAGGCTAAATAACTCACCGGACTTGAACATTTCTCCTGATTTGCTCAACTCTCCGGACTTTCTTATATCATCAGACTTGAATAACTCTCCAGATTTATGAAAATCTGCACCCATCATGAGGAACTGATCCCTGCTGAAGCTATTGTTCCCGACGTGGATGCTAAACAATGACTCATTGGAAGCTGCACTCCAGTCCATAGGCGAGTTGGACTTTGGTGTGAATACCGAAGATGGGATTCTGGCCGGATCATATGAGGATTCTGACCGACCCATCACTTGGATTGGTGGAACCTGCCTTGGATTGAAAAGAGGGTCGTCAATTGCTAATTGGGCTCCTTGTGAAGGTGATGATGATGCAATGTCAGTTGTTTCTTCCTTTGCAGGATTTTCCTCTGAATGTTGCAGCAATGGCTCTTCACGATGCTCCGGTTGATCAATTCTTAGGAAGTCTACAGATGATCCTGATGAGGATTTTGAAGAAACAAAATCATTAACAAGGAGAGACTGATCGCCATTTCCGAAAGGATTCACTGGAAGGGTGTTGGAATGGATTTCATTGTCGGAACTGTCGGTACTGGATCGATGTTTTGTTGAATCCTCTGGTTCTCTGCTGGCTTTGAAGATATCATCTGGAAATCCATGCTGATTGTCCCTCTTATTACTCTCATTTGGATCATCATCCATGACAGCAAATCTTGTTTGGCTTCTTCAATATCTTCAAGGCTTGGCAACCTTAATCTCTACCGGCCAGGACCTACAAATCCAGGGATCAGCGGATCCTCTGCCTTCTACTCCTAAAACAACCTTAAAAGAAAAACCTATTCTAAGTCAAAAAAACAACAAATGATGTCAGAATTTCAAGCCACCCATGGTGCAATCTGGTCGGAAAGTTTGAAGCTTTGGTAAAAATGGCGGTTCAACGTGAAGGTGAAATTAGGGTTTGAAGAGATTAATGGCGAAGCGTATCATTCGGCATTTCTACGTAGAATCTGATTGACTCTGTTTTCCACAAGCCAACTGTGTATGTTCGCGCCTTTTGCGCGTTTAAGCTCCATCTCTACCGTTGGGCTGATTGAATAAATGGGCCGACACTAAAGCCCAATACTGAAAATCCTTCGTGCATCAGTCAACAAGGATTGTTTATTTTGTGAAGATCAAAGTGGTAATGACAACTCTCATGAAACTAAAAACACAATGTTCCAGTAGAGAGGTGGTAGCTGAGACATCCTTTTTGAGGTTGACGTATGTTTGTATATAAATAAACTTATTGAATTCTCAGGTGATCATAATGATGGTCACCAAATCAGTAGATTGTTAAACAATGGTGTTGCTGTTGAGGCTTTGTTTTCATGGCTGTGATGGATCATGAAATCACACCAGCTACAGTTAAAAAAAGATGATGTTAATCTACTGTGGAATGTATTGAATTTTTAATTTGAGGTTTAGACAAGATGAACTTGCAAGTCATGCCACCTTTTGTGTACTTTTTTTATGACTTGCATGTTGAACTAATTACAAGTCCACTTAGCTTGAGTTAGGGTTTTCAGGTGTATTAGTCTTTCGTACGTGTACATGGAGATGTGTCTTTACTTCAAAAATGGGTTATGCATTTGATAAAACATTTGGATTTTTTATTACAAATTGAGTTAGAAATAATATCTACAAAATGCAAGATGGAGGGTTTTAACCCGAGTCATACGTAAAGTCTATACTCAGAAACACACTCACCGAGTCAGAGAACCAAAACTCATAAACGATGACCTGTCGTCAGCTGGTGCTCAGTTGAGCCTCCAAAATCTATTTACGAATGACACGTTTTGTTCATTTTTGTGTAACAATTTTAAGGCTATCGTAGATGTGGCGTATCTACAATGAAAAGAAGTTTATGCATGGGTCATTGGTGAATCTAGTAAAATATGTTATAAGTTGTCGACTAGTTGAATAATAATTACTCTGTATATATAGATTTTTGAATCACGATCTAAAAACAGACTTTTAGCTCAAAATAAAAATTATTGTCACCATATGTTTTCGGTTTATCATGATATCAACCGGTAGCTATTCAACCCAATATATAATTTAGAAAATTGTTCAACTTATTCGATATTAGATTAACATCATTTGATACAATGGGTTGTCAAAATTGATAAAAATATTAATATGCTCATTTGTCTTTCACAAAGGGTTCGATAATATTATAACAATTTTTTGTAATCTTCAGCCTTCTTGATAACGACACGTGCCCTAAATCGTTATGCTGACGAAAGAATTGAGTAAGAACGCAGTCACGTTACTACCTTAGATTGCAGACACACTAACATGGAACGACGACGTTTTCAAGCACCAATGACCTTGGAAACTGTATTTCTTCTGTAGTTCATCTACATGAGTCAACAAGTAGTTCTTTTGTTGACATGTCTGTACGTGCGATTTCGTATTTGGATGATATAATTCAAATTGTTCGACCAACCGTATGCATGCATATTCAAAATTTATAAATATACAAATTTAGTAAATAAATAATGTCCAAGAGAAAAAGTTAAAGAAGGATATGTAAATAAATGTAAGAGCGTGAGACACGATTTCTATCGTTGATTACTAATAATCTACCAGATAATATTTAATTTTTAAATAAACTGCCAAACTCAACCCCAAGAGTTTTTTTTACAAATCCAACTATCAAATTTATTAAAAAACAACTTTAATATCAACCGCCGGACTATCAAAATTAACGATCAAAATTAAATCATTTCATCTCACAAATACTTTACACTCTTTTAAATTTAACCCATAATGTCCATACTACAAATAAGCTAAAAATAAAATGTAAATTAGAAATGGGCACGAAAAGGAAGTGCTACGCTTTTATCATTAAAATAGGAAGCACCCTTTTATACAATGTCCCAAATATGCCCTTGGTGTGTGGGGCTTAACTCTCACTATATATAAATCGAATTTGGTGCATTTGGTGAGAGTGAGTTGGTAAGGTTCAACAAAGCATCATCTCTTGCATTGGACTCATTCATTCCTTTGATCCTCCTCATTCATTTTCATACCTCCAAGAACATAACAACTTACAAGCACAAACACAACATTGATATCAATCAATCATGGGGAGGCAGCCATGTTGTGACAAACTAGGTGTGAAAAAAGGGCCATGGACGGCTGAGGAAGACAAGAAGCTTATCACCTTCATTCTTACTAATGGCCAGTGTTGTTGGAGGGCTGTCCCAAAGCTGGCCGGGTTGAAGAGGTGTGGAAAAAGTTGTAGACTTAGGTGGACTAATTACCTTAGGCCGGACTTAAAGAGGGGACTGCTCAATGAAGATGAGGAACAGCTTGTTATTGATCTCCATGCTCGGTTAGGCAATAGGTCAGTTGCTATCTTTTTTACTTTGAATTTATCTCATGAGTAATTGTCATCATCCGGAGAACATACTTTTTTCAAGTACATATATTAATGGCTCCTTATTGGTTTCTTAATTCCATCAACTTTTTTGGAGATGGGTCCATTTTTCTTGAAGTTTAAGGAATAATGGCGCACCACCAATAGACACTTTTGATTCACCTTTCCAATGCTTTTTGATTGAGTTTAATTGCAATCTTATTATTCAGTAATATTTATGGTTTGATAATGATCACCAGGTGGTCCAAAATCGCAGCAAAACTACCAGGAAGGACTGATAATGAAATCAAAAACCACTGGAACACCCATATCAAGAAAAAGCTTCTTAAAATGGGCATTGATCCGGTCACACACGAACCCTTAAAGCCAAAAAAAGAAACACCCATTTCCAGTAACGAAACACCCGTAACTTCTGAATCTGGTGTCCAAAACCCTAGTAGCATTGTAGCACAAGACCCTGATCAGGTGCTGTCACCTATTTACTCTGATCCCGTCGTTAGCAGGCCAGATTCGGGGCTGATCGGTCCGAATGGTATAATGCCATTGTCAAAAGTTTTAACTGAAGGAGATGGAGATGCCTTGGTTAGCAAGCAAAGCTACAATAGTATTGATGAAGATCCATTGACATTGATAGAATGTCTATTAGGTGATGATCCGGAGCCAGTTCCAAAGTTGTCTCAGCTATCAGAGTTTCTAAATGATGATTTACACCTTCAAACCTCTGATCCAAGCAGTAGCTTGTTTATGGGTAATGACCTAGACTTTGCTAATTGGGAGGAGAGCTGTGCATGGTTACTTGACTGTCAAGATTTGAGCATTCATGATTACGGGTATGGCTGTTTCAACAATGATTTTGAATTAAACACCTTTAATAGTTTGGAGGTGAATAACAAGCAGTTTTAGTTGACATGGTATGGTGAAAAGTGAAGGATTGCAAGTATATATCCATCATTGGATGTTATTAATTAGTACATGTTAATTAATATTCATATGGCTGGAATTAAGCATTCCAGAGGATGCATGATGATTATATGATAATCATTTCAGTGTAATATATCATAGAGATAGAGACAGGAGTTAGCCTTGGGTTACAAAATAAGAGGCTAATGCTGTGCATTATTGCTCCAATAATACTAGAATAATTATTTGATCATCAATAAAATGAGGTTGGGCTATTGTTAAGTATTTCTGTCAATTTTCTAATATATCATTCATGATGTGTAAAGCTTCTAATTTCTTATACTGCAATGAATACTTGCATGAAGTCATTTAGTGCTGTATTTGTTTCTCAAAATACTAGTAGAAAGCTTTTATATATACAGTGAGACTTTATGAAACTAGTTATTAAATAGCAAGCTTCTTTCGAATCGTTTTGGATGCATCTTTATCTTAATTCTGAAATTAATTCGATTTTTGAACTATATCAAAATAAATTATAAAATCAATGCAAGCTAATTAGACAAGAAGAACCATAATGCACTTGGTTAAACTATCATTTCAATGCTTGTGTCACATTGTGACATGGTTGAGTTGAATGACCACCAACCAGGTAACATATGAAGAAAAAAATGTACATAAATTATATGGTTTTCAAAGTGGATTGGAAGATTGAAAAGTCACCACCAAAACACATCTACACATTACATAATCGTGACATATTATATACCTAAGCTGATGACATAAATACGAGTAGAGCACTACTCAATAATCTCCACTACTGATTTACAAGAAAAGTATAAAACTAATGAGCACACTAAAATGGATACAAAAAATACATGATTGAACAAATGGGGACGAATTAAAGTGTACATTTCTACACGCTGGGACACCTTTTGTCTTTTATAAGCATTGAAAAACTCTTTACACTCTTTCAAGCTGATAGCATCGAATTAAAGTTGCTATAAATTATGGATTTGGTTATAAAAAAGCTGAAAAGGAATTTGTCATGCATGAAGGGTCCCTTGTAAACAATTTAAATGGATGAAGAGATCACTACGTAGATAAAAGTTGTTTTGCACTAGTGCTATGTCTCTCTATTTTTCTATATGGAAAATATGTCACATTATTATGGGCATGTACGATAGTGTCTTCTTATAAGTAAGTGGAGACATGTGTCTTTTTGAGTTGGTGAACAACAACCCTGTCTAGGGATTTTTCTAGTTTGTTTGATGGATGGATTCAGTGCTACTTTTTGGCCATTTGATTTTCAAAAGGTTGATGATATGTAGTGAATTTAGTGGAGTGACATAACCATGACGATGACACAATATGTTTTATTCACTGAGTATGAATTAAAAATTAAAATAAATATTTATATATGTCATCGGTCTCCTCTGACACGGCGTCGTTTCTTATCCACTAATAATCTAATATGAGCAATTTCAAATTGGCCACGGTACTTAAAAACATCTAACTCCACCCCAAAGAATAGTAATTCTCAAAATACACGGCCCGAGAGCCGTCACTTTAAATGGGCCTTGAATCTGGCCCGTTAAGAAAATTGACAACAAACAGGCCCAATCCACACCAATTTTAATAAAATCATATATTTTTCATTTATATTCAGCACTCCCTCCGTCCCATTATGAGTGTCTCATTTCCTTTTTGGATGTCCCAAAATAATTTTCTCATTTCCTAAAATAGAAACTTTTTATTTTTACATTTACACCTTCTTTCATACGAGTACTTTTTATTCCACTCATTCTCTTTCTTATTTTTTGTTTCACATTTTTCAATTTTTTTAAAAACCGTGAAAGTTCTCAAATAGGACACTCAAAATGGAACGGAGGGAGTACTACATATTTATTTCATATTCCTTAAATCCGAACGGCTATTGGCAATGCATCAATAAAGCAGGGCATGTAGCTCAGTGGCTGGGAGTCTGGGACCATGTATTCTTTTCAGCAATAAATAATAAAAGAAGGGGTGATGGTGGTGGTGACTGTAATGAGGATGTGGGCTGCATGCATTTAAGTGGCTCACATGCATTTCCTCTACATAGTGACCTTGCTCATCAGCCTTTGCTGCAGCTGCTTCTCTATCTGTCCTCTCATTCATGCTACTTAGGGATGTCCAATGGGCCGGGCCGGACCGGCCCTAGCCCTAAATCGTAAGGTCCGAGTTCGATCCGGCCCTAAATATTCGGGCTTTTTTAAAATTTTCGGACCGGACCGGGCCTCATTAAAATCGTAAGGCCCACGGGCTTTTCTAGGCCCTTTGACTTTAGGGTTTGACCGGGCTTTGACCGGACTTTGACCGGATTTGACCGAACCCAATTTCAATTTTAATTCGTTTTTAAATTTTAATTAATTTGAAATATATATTTTAAACCAATTTAGTTATAAATATTTTTATAACAATAGTTTTAAATAATGTGTTCAACGAATAGTCTATCTTTTGAATTTACTTGTAATATAACGAACTTAAACAATATTATATGCGTTTAGAATAGATATAAAATGTTTGTATATTGTTGTAAGTTCTTGTGATGTTATATAAATGATATAAATATCATATACTTTAAATTTGAAAATAATATATTTATTTAAAAATTATTTTTTTTGATCGGGCTTTTTAGGGCCTTGGACCGGGCCGGGCTTTTCGGGCTTCGGAATTCAAGCCCTAGCCCGGCCCGGAGCTTTCGGGCTCGGGTTTTTCGGTCTTGGGTGCGGGCCGGGCCGGACTTGGACCGGGCCGAGCCTTAGGGCTTTTTTAGGGCTTTAGGGCTTTCGGGCCCGATGGACATCCCTAATGCTACTCCTTAAGAATTCTACTTGATGATATCTTCACCGCTCTGCCAAGTCCTGATAGATATAAATGAAGGTAGTTAGGGTTGGCTGCTCATCACATCACTTTTTTGATGGATATGGAGTTAATGTAAATGTTGATGCATCACACCCACTTTCTCATTTTCTAATCATAAATGCTAGCTAGCTTTTATCTAGCTACTCCAATCTCCACATCTGTCTCTGTCCCATAATACACATATACATCAATGTCCGTACGTACTAAATATTGTCCTAAGTCGATTATCGTTAGTTTAGTTAGAACTGATTTTGTTTTAAAACATGTTGTGGTGTATTCTAGGATTGATTTGAGGATGTAATTATGGACAAGTAAGGACACGACCCCTTCTTTAGGGTAACTAAGAGGATAGTACAGCTAGAGAGTACCATGTGTATGTGGTGGATTCCTGGAATCAATTGTTTGACGTTTAGATATCGTGTGTGAATGGAGTTTGTGTATGTGTGTAACGTGGGGACACAATATTTAATAAAACTGGCTTGCGAAACCAACTAAGTGTAACTAATTTTTCTATTGATAAGCTTAGGTGGTCTCCTGATATAAGTTAAGCAACCAAGAACGTTCTGATTTGAATCACTTTTATGCATCTTATAGGAATTTTCTTCCTTATTTACGTTTGGACATGTATAAGATCTTGAAATGAGGAAAAGTTTACACTCATTGCATACCAAAAACAAAAAAGAACAAAACTAACATAGTTGTAAATTTGCAAAAGAAGCACAAAAGAATCATTAGATTAAAATATTGAAAAGTTTAACAATGATTTGGTAAAGATTAGTGGACATAGAAGTATACTAAATAACACTCACTATCACAGTCAAAAAGTAACTAATAAATATATTTAAAATGAGATCTTGAGATTGATTTTAGTTGTATGATCATAATTATTTAAATCTACTATGAATTTTTTTATTTTAAGAATTTACTATGAGTTTGAAAACATTGAAAATGAACGTTTATGAGATGAGCCAGTTGACTGCACAGGTCTACTTGGTCGGCCTAGCCCCAATCTCATTAAATGTTCATATCGGTCGAGAAAACGACCAACATTCAAACCCATCTTCACACCTCCATCCGACTCCGACCCATATCCAGCAGCGCCCCGACTCCCAGAGCAGAGAGCTGCAGCCTCCATCTCGTGACCTACCTCATCACTACACGACAAAACAGCATTAAGAAACTCCAGATTTTATAAAAAAACAGAGAGCATCAAAATTATCGTGCTGTAATTATTATATCAAGGAAGAAGAATCACAAGATTAGGAGAGACAGCATTTAATGTCATTTCTAGTAGGCACCATTTTTTCTGCAATAAAAATGATGACGGAAATGAAATATCAATGACTCTGCCTACTGAATTTCACAAGAGATAAGAAAGATGCCGATGGATACTAACCCGGTTGTACCTCCATTTCCACCGCCGTCTTCATCTAAGCAGTCTCCGTCTAGGTCGCCTCTGCAACGATATCTTCATCAAAAGTCACCCAAGTTCGATCCGGTATGTGATTGCTGATTTGAGTAAAGTTTGAATCTTTTTGAGATTTGGATTGATGGGTTGAGTTTTGTTTTGGGTTTGGTGGTTGCAGATTCGAGAAAGGGAAGAGCTTGACGACTTGGATGAATCTACAGCAACAGAGACTCCGACACATCATCATCTTACGACGCCGAAGAGCACGACCAAGCAGATTAAGAAAAAAAGCACGACAGGGGACGAGGAGGGAGGAGTCTCGTGCATGAAATGCCGACCGACACCTCGTGAGAGAATCTCAGTCGTGCCTGTCGATAAACACTCGTTGACGTCATCAATGGCGAGTCCAAATCTCATGTTCAAGTCCATCTGCTCATCTCTTACAAAAAAGAGTCCTAAAGGAGTGTCGGAATCGCCGCAGCAGCAAGCCGATGCGAGAGAGGAGCAGTGGAGAATCGCGTTGACCGAGTTGTCTCAGAAGCTGATCTACACCACTAGAAAACGAGACGACGCCGTTTTAGAAGCTTCAAGACTCAAACACGCCATGTCCGAGCTCGAAAAGAAACTCAACAAGCTAGAGATTTACTGCCACAGCCTCAAATCAAATCTCGACCTTCACAACAACAGCAACAAAATCAATTCAAACCCACAAGTTTTAGAAACTCAAATCGAGCTGATCCATCAAGACAAAGTCGTCGAAAGCTTCTTACAATCCATATCAGAATCCAGGTCAAACATTCGAGTGTTAAGCAAGGCGTTGACTTTCCAACTCAGACAAAACGGCGTCACTAAACTAAATGACAAAATCCTCCAACCATACGACGTCAAGCTCTCATCGCTCTCCAAAAGTCCCAAAACCTTCCTGTACTACCTCGAAGCGTTATTGAACCGAGCTTTCTTCGAAGATTTCGAATCGGTCGGATTCGAGAAAAACTCATCGAACCACATTCTCAACCCGTTAGACCGGTGCGAGTCAAACTACGCATCGTTCATGGTCTTACAACACTTAACTTGGGAGGAAGTGTTGAACAAAGGGACTAAGCATTTCAGTGAGGCATTCAGTAGATTTTGTGATCGGAAAATGAGCGAAGTGGTGACAATGTTGGGATGGAACAGAGCGTGGCCAGAGCCGTTGTTGCAAGCTTTTTTTGGTGCGTCGAAGAGTGTTTGGTTGGTTCATTTGTTGTCTAATTCGGTTCATCCGAGTTTACCGGTTTTTAGAATTGAACCGGATTCGAGATTTGATTCGGTTTATATGGCGGATTTGGGTGCGGATCGGGTTAAGAAATTGGTGCCGACTGTAGTGAGAGTTATGGTCGCGCCTGGTTTTTATGTGTTTGGTAATGTGGTTAAGTGTAAGGTTTTGTGTAGGTATGTGGCTGAACCGAGCCATGATGTGAATTTGAACCGGTCGGATTAGAGTCAATGTTAGGTCAACGGAATATGAGTGTCGGGATGTGTAAACAGTTTTTTATATTTTGGGCCAAAGCAAGAAGTTGACGTATTCCATGTTTTTTTTATTTAAACTTGTTGAGTGTTGTTTGACTTTGACTAGGGTTGTGAGGTTCATTTAAAGTAGCACTTACCTGATGTACTAAAATATTTGAATTAATTTACATTTAAAAAAGATAATCAACTTTGTTGATTTGAATGAATCAACAGAAGGTTTTTCAAATGTAACCAATGGCCTAGTGGTTAGCCTTTTATGGTATACAAGTTCATTATTAGGCAGTCCAATGAGATTCATTTAGTTGGTGGCCCAAGCTGATTGCATGAATGGAGAGGAAGCAGCTACCAATCTACCACATCCAGGAAATTCATTATTAGCACAAGGAGCACCGGTTAAAGTCTTTCTAAGTACATCCACATATTAAGTTTGAGGGTTATCAGTCTTTGAGCGATATAGATGTATACGGAGCATTTAAAATAGCCATGGTTAGAGTCTGCTCACAGTTTCTATACTGAATCTTACCCTTCTAGTATAAAACATGGGAATGGAATATTGGAATTATGATGTTTCATGTGTTGCGAACCTCAGTGATGGCTAACATATACTCCCTCCGTCCCATTTTAAGTGTCGCATTTGAGAACTTTTACGATTTTTAAGAAAATTGAAAATGTGAGATAAAAAGTAAGAAAGAGAATGAGTGAGATAAAAAGTATGAAAGAGAGTGTAAATGTAGAGGTAAAAAAGTTAGGGATGTCCATTAGGCCCTAAAGCCCTAAAGCCCTAAAAAAGCCTTAAGGCCCGGCCCGGTTCAAGCCTGGCCCGGCCCGAACCTAAGGCCGAAAAAAGCCCGAGCCCAAACGTCTCGGGTCGGGCTAGAGCTTGAAATCCGAAGCCCGCTCGGCCCGAAAAACCCGCCCGATGCTAGGCCCGAAAAAGCCCGATCAAAAATAATAATTTTTAAATAAATATATTACTTTCAAATTTAAAGTATATGATATTTATATCATTTATATAACATCACAAGAACTTACAATGATATACAAACATTTTATATCTATTCTAAACGCATATAAAATTGTTTAAGTTCGTTACGTTACTAAGTAAATTCAAAATATAGACTATTAGTTGAACACATTATTTGAAACTATTGGTATAAAATTAATTATAATTAAATTGATTTAAAATATGTATTTCAAATTAATTAAAATTTAAAAACGAATTAAAACTGAAATTAGGTTCAGTCAAATCCGGTCAAAGCCTGGTCAAAACCCGGTCAAACCCTAAAGTCAAAGGGCCTAGAAAAGCCCGTGGGCCTTACGATTTTAATGAGGCCCGGCCCGGCCCGAAATTTTTAAAAAGGCCCGAATATTTAGGGCCGGGCTCGGGCCTTACGATTTAGGGTTAGGGCCGGCCCGGCCCGGCCCATTGGACATCCCTAAAAAAAGTTTCTATTTTAGGAAATGAGAAGATCATTTTGGGACATCCAAAAAGGAAATGAGACACTCATAATAGGACGGAGGGAGTATAACCGAAGCGATTCTCCCATTGTGAGTCCACAATTTTGCCTCCACCAAAAATTGAGAATAAATAGATAAAAAAATAAAAATAAAAGTAAGCACCTTTATTACTGTGCATTAATAACTAGTATGTATTATTGAGAATGAAAGTGATTATCCTCATTAAGAGTGAGGATCACATAAAAAGTAAGATTTTGTTAAAACTTGTGTGGCTGCTTGTGAAAATCTTTCACATTCAACCGGTGATCCTTTATAAAAGTCAAATCCACGTAGATTTATGGTTTGCAAGGTTAAGACGCAAAACTCGTATATTTAATTTTTTGAATTTTAAAGTTTAGCATTATGGTTTATGAAGTTAGTATATAAAGTCTATGAGTCTTATCAACCAGATCTTGTATTTAAAAAAATTATAATATGGTTCATGAATTAACTATACATGGTTCATGACCATGTATTATGTTGGTTTGGTTCATGTATAAAGTATATATGTTTCATGAATCTAATCATCTAAATCTTGAACCTTTAAATATTTTAAAATGGTTCGTAGATTAGATGTATAGTTCAACGATCTTATAAATCAAATGTTGTAGCCTTAAAATTAGATGATTTAACAGAATATTATGTTGATAGTACAAACACTCAAATCTAGATGTGTTTCAAACCCCCTTATGAAGATGAAAACAACAATTCGGAAATCAAAGAGTTTTTAAAGAGCAATATCATTCGGAAATCCGCTTTGAGTCTGTAGTTTGTCCAATTCTTAAGCGACGTAGGAATAAATTTTTTAAAAAAAATCTCTATTGTTCTCAGATGTTATATTTCTTTTCACATGTAATGTACAAACGTTTTTTGGTATGTAAAAACCCTATTTGTAATTAAATTAAAAAGGGCAATATAAGCTTCAACGATTGATTCAAACATCATAGAAATATCGTATTTGTGTCCGATAAAAATGAGCAAGCAATGTATATTTGTACATAAAGTTTGGATTTTGAGGGACATTGAAGACTTGAAGTTTTGTAAGACTCACTACATCATCTTAACAAATTAGTTAAACTATAATAAAAACCCTTGTTAAATGCACTAAATTCAGAATTATCATTGCACAATATATATAAGTTGTCTTTTCAAATTTCAAAAAGTATCATGAAAATTATATGGAGATATCACCTAATATTCCCAATAAAATGTTAGCCTTCGATATAGAAATACATTTAACGATGCTTTCAAATTTAAATTTACATTGATGCTATAGTGCTCACTCCAATTCATTATTAACTAATGTGAATTGATTTCCTAATATAAGTGAGCAAAAATAACATGTTGAAATTGTAACATCACTTAACAACAATTAATTAAAAAAATCAAACTTATTGAGATAAACATTTTTATAAATGGTTTATTACAAAGATAAAGGTTATAATACGGTGTTTTTTTAAAATCAATCAATAAATCAACCTTATTGAAAACCATTCTAATAAAATAATTCATTAAATTTTGAACCACCCAAACATAACAGTATTAGAAATATTAATAAAGTAATGTCTTATTTTTTTCATAAAATGTTTCAAACATAAATAATGCCGAAATCTCAGGAAAAATGGAAAATATATATAAAGAAAAATATTTCAAAACATTCGATTTTTAAACATTAATTTAAAATTAGTACTATTTTCTGAAAATTAATTAAAAATCAATGAATAAATGAGTATTTTAAAGAATAAATATTGATCAATTTTAAAACTATAAATACAAAATTGGACAACGAACCAATAATCATTTTTTGAACCCGGGTTCGATTCCTGATGGGGGCAGGACAGGGGTTCTGCGGAGTAGGGTAGAGGGGAATAATTTAATTGGCTTGAGAATGGGGGCTTGTCCATTCCTTGACCAATTTTTGAAAAAAAATAATAATCATTTTTTGAATAGTGAGAATATCAAGTCTTTCAACCAAGAAATCAAATCGATCAGAATATGAACAGTTTGCTTTCAGCCAATTGATTACATAAAAAACAAATTCTCCGCTTTGATCATATGTTCCTCGTAATATTATCAAACTCTAATTTTTATTGATAATAATAACAAAGATATGATATTGAATAATGAATACATTATGTGTATCATGCAATTAACAAATATAATATATTTCTTATCGATGAATGTTATTGATAGAGTTTGGTACAGAGACAATGAAATTCAAAAGACACGAGGATATCATCCCAATCGTTTATCTTGATTTATCTAACGATTTAGATTCAATTATTTTTTAAAATGGTTGAATTCGCAAAATAAATGGACGGTTGAGAATGACGGTTATCAATATCAATCGTTGGATTTATAGATATCAATGGTTGAGACGATGTCATCATGTCTCGCAAATATTTACTTATCCTCCTTGAAACTTACACATTATTGATATTGTTTATTTATACATAAATTGATAAAAATATTTGTACTTTCTTCGATTATTTTTATCAACGGAGTGTTTTAATCAATTCATTTTCCAATACACATTTATACCGAGATGAGATCATGGAGGACAATATGTTTATGTAAGATGGTAAGACAATATCCTAACCGTTGATTCTTTAAATATAGCGGTTGTGATTTATTTGAATTTTAATTAAATTTAGGAAGTTATATGCACAAATTGTAGACGATTATTACTATTAACAGTTGGATTGATGTAGATCAACGGTCATAATCATGCTTGAGTGTCTTATATAAATGATAGTAACTCACTTGAACTTCTTCCCAGTTGATGTGGGCTAATTAGTTGGTTTTGGGCTACTATCTAAATTAGGGTTTCTTTTATGTTTAGGGTTTCTTTTATGTTTAGGGTTTCATTTATTTTCTTATTTAAGCAAATTGTACTTCCTTTTGTCAGAGGGCTTATGATGAATGAAAATTAGGGTTTCCGTTATGTCGTCAAGTTTCGCGATTTTCGATTGAAATCAAGACTCTTGCTATCAATTTCTCTTGTTAATTTATGGAATTAACGAGTTATTGATATTTATCGTTCCTTCCCGTCACGCGCTGCATCAGTTTGGCATCAGTTTGGTATCAGTTTCCAGCCGATCCTAGGAGTGTGTCACATCACCATCAACCGAGACTTGATGCTGAGTCGGCACAGGATGTAGCTAAAATACTACCAAATCAATCGGGTATGCGAAGACAGTTGGAACACCCCTTAACCTTTGATGGTCCTAAAATTATTTTTGCTCTGAGTCCAGATTTGTATCGATTTCAAGGCAACCAGCAATTATGCCACCTCGAGCACAAAGGAGAGTTGCCGCCCAATCGGCAGCCCTGGATGATGCTGAGCCATGGAGAGTTAATGCTAAAAGAAGTCAGATCGAACGTCTGAAAAAAGATTTTACGAGTTCATTATGATGCGTGGTGTTGTAGCTGTCACTAAGGAAAATCCTATCGAATTTTTAGTGAAATCCTCCTCGGACCGGAGAGCTCGATGTGCGAGTTAAGTCCTTAAGGAGGATGTTTCAGATTTCGATAATGATTTCAAGGTTGATTCTCATGAACGCACGCCCTATGATATTCGTAGTCTTTATTTCTTCAGATCATGATCTTAGACGAACCAGCTTGTGATTCGAGGACGAATCTTTTCGACATGGAGAGAATGATGTGGGCTAATTAGTTGGTTTTGGGCTACTATCTAAATTAGGGTTTCTTTTATGTTTAGGGTTTCTTTTATGTTTAGGGTTTCATTTATTTTCTTATTTAAGCAAATTGTACTTCCTTTTGTCAGAGGGCTTATGATGAATGAAAATTAGGATTTCCGTTATGTCGTCAAGTTTCGCGATTTTCGGTGGAAATCAAGACTCTTGCTATCAATTTCTCTTGTTAATTTATGGAATTGACGAGTTATTGATATTTATCGTTCCTTCCCGTCACGCGCTGCATCAGTTTGGTATCAGTTTCCAGCCAATCCTAGGAGTGTGTCACATCACCATCAACCGAGACTTGACGCTGGTTTCATTTATTTTCTTATTTAAGCAAATTGTACTTCTTTTTGTAAGACGGCTTATGATGAATGAAAATTAGGGTTTCCCTTTTGTCGTCAAGTTTCGCGATTTCGGTGGAAATCAAGACTCTTGCTATCAATTTCTCTTGTTAATTTATGGAATTGACGAGTTATTGATATTTATCGTTCCTTCCCGTCACGCGCTGCATCACCAGTTATACCATTTTGAATATTTGTTGTGCCCAATCGATCAACTATTCAGTATATTTGTTTACTTTTTAAAAAAATTAATATTTCATTATTATTGTTTATATTTATTATTTTTCGTATATCACAAGCACTTACGATACCTATTTCTTCCGGGACCTCCATAATACAGTGTAAAACCACCCATTAGGGGATGGTTATTTTGAACCATGGCATTATAACAATTCGGCTTATTTATGTTCATTTCGTAGTCATCTAAAGTAATAAGTGGACCATTTATATTTTGAATTTTGTGTATGGATCTTATCCAAGACGCTTTGTCTTTACCCATTTCTCCAAATTCACCATTACCCATTTTAGTATAAGTGTGATGCTTCATTTTCTTTGAATTTTTTACTTCTCCACCAAATACTGCTTGTTCACCTCCGTGTGTTAAAAGTGGAACAATTGATGATGGCCAATATCCTATTCGTTCATTATCTTTAAATAACCACCAATCTCTCAACGAATCCTAAAAGGATTATAAATTGATAACATTATTATGTTACACATGATAAGGTGAGATTCCATGATTGAATTTATATAATATACTATTTAAAATTACTTGAGATATCTTGATGGTTATCTCCCGGTTTCGAGGCAAAACTCCACCAATTTCTGTATGACCATTTATTTGTATAAATCCTCGATTAGTCTTCATTTCAAAGCGATGTTTGGTATTATATCCATCACTCTTGTGTAATAAATATTCAAGAGAAAAGAGAAATAAAAATAATTAGTTATCGTCCCATTTCAAATAAATAAGTAAAGATGTATGATATACATTTCAATTTAAAATTTGTTACCGTATATCTAACAAAAAATCTTGTAACAAATGGTTTCTTTTTAATTTTATATACCTAATAAGGTTTACAATTATGGTTAATAGAATATTTGATGGTTTAAACAATCAATATAGGATATGAAAAATTGAGATTACCGTCCAACCCGCTTCAACAGAGGTATGTTGTGGGGTTCCTTGACCAGATGTAATTGAAATTTGAGCGAGACTATATTCATAATCTTCCACATAAGGGTGTGAAACTTCAAGCACAGCCGCACCACCATATATCCGATGATCCCCTCTTCTTGTTTCGACAAATGCAAACTAAACAAATAATTAAATTAAACCATCTTCATTTAAAAAATTAATCATTTCAACAATAATGAAAATTAAACTCCATGATAACTTGTCATCAGTAGAAAATCAATGTTGATACTCACCTCTCGTTGATCTTTGTCGGTGGGATGGGAAAAGTAAATAACATTATTGACATCGATGTCTTGTTTATAGGACCTTATAATGGGTATTGTCCCTTTTGGACAATGTCGAGTGAAATTTTGTTTGTTTTGAACCTCAAAAAGTTTTCGTGAGGTTTGAATTTCTTTGGCTGACGACTTGAAATGAATTTTCTAGATATTATTCAAAGAAATTTTAAATACACGATGTCTAAAGTTTCGTAAAGCGCACAAAATATACATAAAGTACCTGAATTGTATGATTGATTAAAAGGGGATGACTAAATGCCGGTTGTTGATATAAATTAACACAATCAAAAATATCACCATAGTTATTCTGTAAATACATTAGAAATTAAATAAAAAAATAAAAAAGCTAAACATAAAAAATCATCTCAACTCTATGTAATTAAATGACCTTATAAGTGGTCACAGTCCCTTTCAATTTGTTAAACTTTTCTGGTAAACTATCATGACAGATGAAGCTGCCAAAATGACAGCTATATATGCAATATATCAATGCCAAATTATAAAGAAATCTTGAATTGGTGAAAACAATCATGTTTCTATTGAATTTTTTTATTTCAGATGATTTTATATTTATATTCAGAATTCTTCTTGATAAAATAAGCAAATTAAAAAGTTATTTAATATATCATTTATTATATTGCATTTAAAAGTTGTTGATGGATTAAGATTCAGTGCAGCGAAAGCTATTTAATGCGAGCCAAAACTACGTAGTTTTAGTAAAGGGTTCACTCAAAACTACGCAGGGTTATAGTAAAAAACGTCAACACGACGTCGTTTTTACCCTCACAGCAAATAGCTGCGCATTACCGGATCCGAATCCGTTGTTGATGAATAAGTAGATGATATAAATATTAGTGAGAATAGATATTATTGTGAATGAAAGTGATTATAGTCATTGAAACTCACTATTGATTGTGAATGAAATTGATTATACTCATTGAAACTCCAACGTTCTGTGTTTAACAAAATAAATCAAAGATTGAATATTTATATGCAATTTAATAAAAAGGTTTATTATCAAGAATCACCCTTATAGTATTATGTTTTTTCCCGAACTACCCTTAAAATATGTATTTTTCCAGGAACCACCCATAAAATAATTTCTCTCTCGAAGCAGCCCTGCCATTATACCTTTTATACAGGAACCACCAGTCGTTAGTGAGTGATATTAAAACATTTTATTTTTGCCATGAACCATCCATAAAGCTCTGTTTTTCCCTAACCATAACTCGCAAGTTAATCAATAAAAATTATCTAATTTGTACAAATTAAATGGTTTCAAGAGTACCTTAAACGGCGAATATTAAAATATGTTAGGGTGTCGAGTAATTAGGTTATTATAATTTTTAAATAAACGTTTGATTGTATGTCGCTTTTTGATTTTGTTAAATAAATGTTTGATTGTATATCACGAGGAACTCAAAGACACGTAATTTAAATAATGTTAAAGAGCCGAGTAATATGAAGTTATTTTATGTTAGTCTTTGATTGTATGTCGTCTTATGATTTTATTCAAAAAAGTATATTTTCTATAATAATATCAAAAGTTATGTCTTCTATAATAATATCAAAAATGGTATGTCGATGGTAGGCCGAGTAATAATTTTATAGAGTTTATACATGCTAAAACAAGATCAAAAGTTAATAAAACTATAATTGATATTATATTGTAATATCGTTAACAACAATCAATCTTAAATGCATGGTTTTCTTACCTTTTTTTAAAATTTTATGTTAAATAAATAGCACACTCACTATTATTTTTAGTGTTTTTTTAATCACAACCTATAAATTTTTATTTTTCACAAACCACCCATTAAAGCGTGCTTTTAACAGAAAAGTTGACGCCGCTAACGGCTGGTGGTTCAGGAGAAAAAGGTATAACGGAAAGGTGGTTTTCGACTATAAATTTTTTTATTGGTGGTTTCGGGAAAAATGCGTATTTTACAGGTGGTTCTTGACAATTAACCATTTTCCTAAAACCACCCCAATTAACTGACCTCTCTGAAAACCACTCATATAGAATATTTAGATAAATTTGAACCACCCGTCCTTAAAAAGGCGAATTATTAGAATAAAACTTAAAAAAACAAAAAAATAGAACGAATGCAGAATTATAAACAATAATAAGGTATATTTAAACTTTCCAACAAATAAATGTAAAACAAAATTATCGAATAAGTGATCGATTAGAAACAAAAAATATTTAAAAATGGTATAATGTGTAGTGGAAAATGAATTGATTAAAACAATCTATTATAGAAATAATCTTTGAAAGTAAAAATATTTTTGTCAGTCTCATGAATCACATAATGTATTAATTATTAAATATCATAGATTCGCTACTATAAATAAAAATAAGAATTTGATAGTAATCTGTGGAACGTATAATCAAAGCGGAAAAACTGTCTTTTATTTAATCAATTGGTTGCGAAGCAAAAAAAAATTATACTTTGATCGATTTGATATAGTTGAAAGGCGAATTTTAAAAATAATTAGTATTCACAAATACATAAGTAAAGATTTGTCTGATAAACACATTTCAATTTTAAATTCGTTACCGTGGATCTAACAAAAAATCGTGTAACAGATGGTTTCCCTTGTTGCTTATATACCTAATAGAGTTTATAATTTTGGATGATAAAATAATTGATGGTTTAAACAATTAATATCGCATATGAAAGTTTGAGAATACCATCCAACCCGCCTCAACGGAAGTATGTTGAGGGGTTCCTTGACCAGATACAATTGAAATTTGAGAGAGACTATATTCTAAACCTTCCACATAAGGGTGTGAAACTTCAAACACAGCCGCACCACCATATATCCGATGATCCCCTCTTCTTGTTTCGACAAATGCAAACTAACCAAATAATTAGATTAAAACATCTTCATTTATAATAATTAATTACTTCGACCATAATTAAAATTAAACTCCATGATAATTTGTGATCAGCAGAAATTCAATGTTGATACTAACCTCTCGTTGATCTTTGTTGGTGGAATGTTTGAAGTAAACAACATTATTGACATCGATGTCTTGTTTGTAGGACCTTATAATGGGTATTGTCCCTTTTGGACAGTGTCGAGTCAAATTTTGTTTGCTTTGAAAATATTTTCGCGAAGTTTGAAATTTTTTGGTTTACGACTTATAGGATGAATTTTTTTAGATATTATTCAAATAAAATCCAAATACATGATATCTAAGGTTTAGTAAAGCGCACGAAATATATATAAAATACCTGAACTGTGTGATTGATTAAAAGCGGATGTCTAAATGCCGGTTGTTGATATAAATTAACACAATCAAAAATATCGCCATAGTTATTCTGTAAATACAATAGATATTAAATCAAAAAAGGAGAAGCTAATTATAAAAAATCATCTCAACTCTGTGTAATTAAATGACCTTACACGTGGTCACAGTCCCTTTCAATTTATTAATTTTTTTGATAAACTATCATGACAGGTCATGCTGCCAAAATGACAACTATATATGCAATATATCAATGCCAAATTATAAAGAAATCTTGAATGGGTGAAAATAATCATGTTTCTATTGAATTTTTTTATTTCAGATGATTTTATGTTTGTATATACAATTTATCTTGATAAAATAAGCAAATTCCAAAGTTATATAATATATCATTTATTGTCTTGCATTTAAAAGTTGTTGATGAATAAGTCGATGATATAAACATTAGTGAGAATAGATATTATTGGGAACGAAAGTGATTATACTCATTCAAACACACCATTCATTTTAAGATTTTAGTTTGTTTATTTTGTTCTATATATTTAACAAAATAAATCAAAGATTGAGTATTCATATGTAGGAAATGTATCATGTGGATCCTCTCAATTTGATGGACTCGTGGATCCCCTCTTGCACCCGTTGATTGCATTTTTGGACGCACCAGATTGTGTCAACGGATTAATGAAGCATGTGACTTGCACGTGTGCATTTGTCATGTACACACGTGATGTGCACATGACAAATGCACACACACGTGCCGCAATCTGGTGCGTCCAAAAAATACAATCAACAGATGCAAGAGGGGGTCCACGAGTCCACCAAATTGGATGGATCCACAGGATACAACCTCTTCATATGTAATAAATAAAAAGATTTATTACCAAGAATTACACTTATAATATTATGTTTTGTCTAAAATCACCATAATACACTGACCTTGCTGAAAACCACCCATATAAAAGATTTAGTTATATTTTGAACCATCCGTCCTTAACAAAGTTAAAAACAGTTATAAAGGGAAGAGATCAAGAAGGACCGTCAAATATTTGTGGCGGTGAGACATGTTCTCTTCCGTTGATTTTTAATAAATGGACTAATCCGATTTTATATAAAAAAACTTTCAAAATCAACCGTCCCGTAAATTTTGCTAATCCAACTACCACATTTATTTATAATCACTTTTAATCTCAGCCGTTTGATTATCAAATTCAACGGTTATGATTTTGTCCTTTTATTTTACATTAACTCTATGTCTCGCAGGAACTTAACCCTAGTTTTAGGGAAGAGATCAAGAAGGACCGTCAAATATTTGTGAGACGGTGAGACATGATCTCTTCCGTTGGTTTTTAATAAATGAACGGATTCAATTTAATATATATAAAACTTCCAAAATCAACCACCCCGCAAATTTTGCTAATTAGTACATTATTTATTATGAATTATTTGTATAAAATTCAGAAAATCTAAAAAATAGAATGAATGCAGAAAATTATAAACAATAATAAAGAAATTTTAAAATTTTCAAAATATTTTCAAACATATTGAATAACCGATCGATTGGAAACAACAAATATTTGAAAATGGTTTAATGTGTATTGGAAAATGAATTGATTTAAACAATCTATTGATAAAAATAATCAATGAAAGTAAAAATATTTTTTATCAATATTTTAATCAATTTTTGTATAAATAATTAATTGAAATGAATTAGACGCATGAATCACATAATGTATTAACTATTAAATCTCATGGCTTCTCTATTACTAGAAATGAAAATAAGAGTTTGATAGTACTCCGTGGAACGTATGATCAAAGGTGAATTTTCAATATTCCCAATATTGAAAATAGTTTTTTTGGCTTGCTTTTTCCAATTTCTATTTATAGTTTTAAAATGGATCAAAAAAATTTGCTTTTAAAGATTCATTTATTTTTTGATTTTTGATAATATTTCAGCCGATAGTATTAATTTTTGAAAATCTAATGTTTTGAAATATTTTTCTCTATATATATTTTCTCTTTTTCCTGAATTTTCTTCATTTTATTTTTGAAACATTTTTATGAATTTCTATTAATATATTAATATTTTTAAATCATTTAATAATAATTATTTAAATAACATCATTATTTTATTAATATTTCTAACACTGATGGGTTTGGGTGGTTCAAAATATAAGGTATCTTTTATATAGTTGGTTTTCAGTAAGGTCGGTTCATTGAGTTGATTTTCAGAAAACACCAAATTACAAGATGATTTTTGATAATAAACTCATCTAATCAATGATTCAAATTGATTAACAATTAATGAATAATACATGTAAAACATAACAGAAAAAAAGACATACCTTAAAAGATGGAATTGCTTAATGAGTATCTGGTGAAAGGTTTTAGGAGGACATACATCTTTTAGAAAGACGGAAGGACATGATCTCAGGCGTTGATTTTATCAATCCAACGGTTGATATTAGTAACCGTCAATCACCAACCGCCCGTGTATTTTGCAAATCCAACCGCCCAATTAATTAAAAACCAACTTAAATCTCAACCGTCGAATAATCAAATCAACGGGTCTAGATTACGTTCCTACATATTTCTCTAGAACCCAACTCTGAGTATCTGTTCTCTATTTTTATATATTTAGTTAGTTCCAAAGTTGGGCTATATGCAATTCACTGTTCCAATTTATTTATTTTTAAATAAAATTATATTGTTTAATTTTTCTTTTCTTAAAACAACATTATTTTAATAATCGCATTCTTAGATCTACACGTCCACATCACATTTTCAACTAATACAAAGAATTCGAAAGAATGATCTTTGTATTAACTAAAGAGAAATCCTAAATGCACTATCGGGCTGGTTCGACGAAAATTTCCGTTTACGAATTTACTCTAATGTTAATATATTCAACTGAAGAGTCTATAAGTCATTTTCAAGACTTGGTGGTGCTTTTAGCAAAGCTCTTATCTAAATGTTCTCATTTATAATAAAAAAACTAGTATTTTGTTGCACAGATAAATCTGTCCATAGTTTGTGAACAATATAGTTAGGATAATTAAATTTACTATATTTTGAATCAAGTAAAATGTAATATAGTAATTATGGAATTGATTAGGGGTATCTTTACTATATATAAAGCGTATATATCTTACTATTAATAAAGCTTAAGCCCCTTAATTGTCAGTTATTTTTTGAAGCCACAATTGACTTCCAAAAATACCCCTGCTCCTCCACATAATTATAGAGGTGGTGTATTGTAATAAAAATACTATTATTATATTAAAAATTTAATATATTTAACGGACAATTTGACGGAACAGTGATAGGTGGTTGTTTGGGAACGTCAGTAATTATACGGGTGGTCGAATGTAATATTACAATATAAGGGTGGTGGCGTGGAATATGGCCTATTATGAGGGTGGTTTTTCATAATTAACCCTAATTAATATAAGTGAACTTTATATATGCACAAATTTTTGTGCAAGAAAGTACTAGTATATATAAAGCGTAAAACCTCCTATTAGCGGTTATTTTTGAAGCCAAATTATACTTTCCTAAAATACCCCTAATCAATACCATAATTTAACATATTACATTTTACTTGAATAAAATATAATTAATTAAATTATCCTAACCATATAGTTCACTAACTATGCACAGATAAATATTAGTTTCAAGAAATCATAATGGGCCTTCTAAAATAAGTGGTAATAGAAGGTTTTATGCTTTTATATATAGTAGAGATATTTATGATTTAGGTATTCATATCCATAACCCTGAAATGTCCTAACAAATTGGAAACTTAATTATATATACAAATCAGAAGACTTGCACGCACGTCACCCGCCCATTTCAAATTCCTCGACACTAAAATATTCACAACCTATTTGACTTGACAAAAACAATTCTCAGATATGTCCAACACAACATAGTTAGTGTACATCACGTATTTGTGTCTTCAAAACATTGAGTATAAAAACAATGCCACAAATACATTCTTGATCATCAGAGTCTCTTCTTGCATTCTCTTAAGTGAGTGATCAACCCTGTTGGCTGCCCTTATCAAGAAAAATGGCTTCTTTTCTTGGACTTGTCTTGCCTCTTATGGGGTTGATTGCTCTGCTATCCTGTAATGGAGTTGATGGTTACTTCGCCGCCCAGCCTTGGAAGATGGCTCATGCCACTTTTTACGGCGACGAGACTGCTGCTGAAACCATGGGTATGTTGGATTGCGGATCATATAAAAATTAAAACTTTCAAATATTTACAAGAAATATGGAATCATTGGATTTTTCTTTGAAATTATCAGGTGGGGCTTGTGGTTATGGGAATCTGTGGCAGACGGGGTATGGATCGAGCACGGCTGCATTGAGCTCGGTGATATTCAACAATGGGTATGCTTGTGGAACTTGCTTTCAGATCAAGTGCTATGGTTCACCTCACTGCTACAAGGGTTCGCCATACACGAAAATCACAGCTACAAATATATGCCCGCCTAACTGGTCTCAGGACTCCAACAATGGAGGCTGGTGCAATCCTCCCAGAGTCCATTTCGACATGTCCAAGCCTGCTTTCATGAAGATTGCTGTCTGGAAGGCTGGCATTGTCCCTGTCATGTACCGCAGGGTTCCATGCGCAAAGGTGGGAGGGTTGAAGTTCAGATTTGAAGGAAATGGTTACTGGCTATTAGTCTACGTTATGAACGTGTCCGGAGGAGGAGATATAGTATCAATGTACGTCAAGGGAACCAAGACCGGATGGATCAAAATGAGCCATAACTGGGGTGCATCTTATCAGGCATTCGCTACGCTTGGCGGACAAGCTCTGTCATTCAGAGTAGTGTCTTACACTACTCGGGAGATTGTCACAGCTTACAATGTTGCACCGGCCAACTGGCAGACTGGGATGACTTACCCATCCAAAGTCAACTTCTACTGATCAGCAGGAGTCACTCTCACAACTAGTAGTTGTCAATTATCATTGCATACATTTTCTTGTGGCAGTTTTAAACCCTATTTGAGGTTTTCTTTGTATCATATTTGAAATGTGAGCCCTTTTTCTGGAGCCAAAACAAAGAGTAATAATATACTCTGCCAGACTTGCAAGAAATTTTTTCTTGGAAAAAAATTCAGTACTTTGAGGGCAGTCTCACACTTTTAGAGGTTAAGGATATGATCAGGATGCAACAAAACAGGTATGATCAGAAGCTGGAAAGTTACTGAAACTTACAAGAGCGTATAAAACCAGCAGTTAAACTCACTCTCGGTTGTATTTATTCATGGACTACGACACATAGCCGCAAGTATTAGGCAATGAGTGGAAAGTGATGGCATTCACCTAAGACTTTTTGCGTCTCATATCTGGCAACCCTATGAACAATTCTGTCTCCACCTCACAGTCATCGGATTGCTGAGGAGATAACTGCTGCAGCTGTTGCTGATTTTCATTTAGTGGTATTCCCAGTTCAAGTCCAGCCTGCATAAATTTGTGTTACTAAAGAGACAACAATGTACTTCGAGAGCAAACTTATACTGGAGACTCTGTCAAATGAACATGAATAGCTAAAAAACTTCTTCACCTCCTTGCGT